>CATIWK010079274.1:0-10786 GCA_949634005.1 Mallotus japonicus
GCTTCTGGGTACCTCCGTGGAATCTAGTTGCTGTAAGTGTGTCCCGGCTTTTATCCGGGTGGCGACTCCATCTCCGTTAATGGGCCCAAAGCCCATATTCGTATATCCTAGTAGGCCCTGAGCTTACACAGTGTCGTGGTCGCTAACACTTGGATGTGCGCTAAACCCCGCCGTCTACAGTAAGCTAAGTTCTATTTAAAAATATATATATTGAGGACTTAATTGGGATTTGGGATAAAGTTAATTTTAAGAGTTCAACAGTACAATTCTTGCCTTCCCATTAAAAAATATTTGGGATTATGTGTTAAAAATCTGGTGTGTGTTATATAAACATGTGCATGTGCTTTTCCATTCAGTAATTACTTGGGTGAGTATGCATGAAAGTAAGTCTTGTTTGACAAAAAAAAAAAAAATCTAGTGTCGGCATTGGCACTTCTGCCCTTTTTTTTGTTTATTCGTGTCCTTCTTGTTTTTTTATTTTTGCAGAGTCAACCTTTTCTTTGTTCTCTGTTTTTCTTCTTCTTCTTTTGATACCAATTGAAAGCACAATTTTTGGTTTATCTGCTTATTTGCTAACATTTCCTTGTGTTGTAAGAGAAAGAGAGAAAGAATGGAAGCTAAAGTGGCAGAGGCTGTTGTAACCAATGTAACCAATCAATTACTTGATCCCATATGGCGCCAATTTGGATATGTTTGGAACTACAGTAGCAACATCCAAGGTCTGAAAGCTAAAGTTGAGTACCTGAAAGCTGAAAAAAGGAGCGTCTTGCGCCAAGTGAAGGAGGCTAGAGACAGAGGTGAAGAAATTGAGGAATTTGTTGAGAAGTGGCGGAAAAGTGCAAATGAGGCTATTGAAGTAGCAGAGCTCGTTCTTAAAGAAGATAATGACAGAGCCAGCAAGGGGTGCTTCATCGGATGCAATCCTAATTGGAAGACTCGCTACCTGCTCAGTAGAAAAGCAAAGAAGGAGGCATTACCTGCCGTTGATGAAGTCCGAGGAGAAAAAAACAACTTTGACAGGATTTCTTACCGAATGCCTCTACAGGAGTTAGAGCTTCCAAAAGATTATGAAGCCTTTGAATCGAGAGAGGGGGTTTTGAATAAAATTGTGGAAGCGATGAAGAATCACGATGTCAGGTTGATTGGAGTATATGGGCTTGGAGGCGTGGGCAAGACTACGCTGGTGAAACAGGTCACTGCACGAGTCAAAGAAGATAGGACTTACAAAGTGGCCACAGCAAATGTAACCCAGAAACCCGACCTCCGCAAAATCCAAGAAGAAATTGCCGAGTGGTTGGGTTATACATTTGATGTTGAGTCTATTCTGGCAAGGGGAACTCGGTTGCATGCACGGCTGATTCAGGAGGAGAAAGTTCTTATTGTTCTTGATGATATCTGGGAAAAGATCAATTTGGAGGAGATAGGAATTCCTATTGGTCATCAAGGATGCAGGGTGTTCATGACATCCAGGTATCTAAATGTGTTGCAGGAGATGGATGTCCAGGAAGGCTTTAGCTTTAGACTTGATGTTTTACAGCATCAAGAGGCGTGGCAGCTATTTGAGAAGAAGGCTGGCGTTTTGACAGATCCCAGTCTACAGCCTATAACCACTGAAGTTGCCAGGCGATGTGCAGGCCTGCCCGTACTAATTGTGGCGGTTGCATCCGCACTAAAAGGCAAGGAGTTATATGAATGGAAGGATGCCCTGGAAAAGTTGAAAACGTTTGATAACGAGGGACCTCAAGCTCAAGTTATGAATGTCCTAGAATTGACTTACAACTTTTTGGGTGCTGATGAGAAGTCTTTGTTCTTACTCTGTGGACAGCTCGACCCTCGCATGATTTACATCCAGGATCTGTTGAAGTACAGCATTGGACTGGGCTTATTTAATCAGTGCACCACAGCGAAAGTAGCAATAAATAGACTACTCAAAGTGGTGAATAACCTAAAACGGTCTTGTTTGTTGCTTGAAGACGAGGAAGACGATGACAATGTCATAATGCATGATGTCGTTCACAATGTTGCGGCCTTTCTAGGCTCTAAGGATCATCACATTTTCAGTGTAACATATAGGACTGTGATGGAAGAATGGCCCGCAAAGGAGACACTTGAACAGCTCACAGCTATCTCTTTGCCGAATTGCAAGAAAATTCCACACTTTCCTGAAGTTCCTGAATGTCCAAACCTCCAGTCGTTTATACTGTACAAGGATGATTCATCGCTGAGAATACCAGATAATTTTTTCATTTCAATGAAAAAATTGAAACTATTAGATTTAGCATCAGTTCATCTGTCGCCAATGCCATCGTCACTTCAATTTCTTGAGAATCTTCTAACGTTGTGCCTAGATCATTGTGTTTTGGAGAACATAGCTGCAATCGGAAATCTAAACAAATTGCAAGTTCTTAGCCTTCTTGGCTCCAGCATTGTTCGGTTGCCGTGCGAAGTGGGGAAGTTGACGCGTTTGCAAATTCTGGATTTGAGTAACTGTCAAAGACTTGAAGTGATCCCACCCGGCGTTTTATCATGCTTAACGAGGCTAGAGGTTTTATATATGGAAAACAGCTTTGTGCAGTGGGAGGGTGAGGAAAATAATGGTGAAAGAAAGAATGCTAGCCTTGCTGAGTTGAAGCTTCTACCAAACCTAGTCACTCTTGAACTACATATCATCAACACCCGGATGCTGCCCCATGATTTATTCTCCGAAAATCTTAAAAGATTCAGAATATTCATTGGATATGAGTGGGACTGGTCCGGTAAGTACAGGGCTTGGAGAACCTTGAAATTAAAGTTGAACTCCAGAATCGAGTTGGAGAAAGTTAAACCGTTGTTAATCACAAGCCAATATTTATATCTGGATGAGTTGAAAGGTGCGAACACTGTGCTCTATGAGTTAGAAGAGCAAGGATTTCCTGAACTGAAACATCTCTATGTCCACAACAGTCATGGAATTCCGTATGTAGTAGACTCAGGCTGTATGAGGATATCGCGCCATTCCATTGCTTTCCCTAGGTTGGAGTTATTATTTCTAGACAATTTGGATAATTTGGAGAAGATCTGTAACGGCCAACTTATGATGGGGTCGTTTAGCATTTTAAGAAAGGTGACAGTGAGGAATTGTAATGCATTGAAGAATCTATTTTCGTTCTCAATGTTTAAAGGCCTTCGGCAGCTAAAAGAAATTGGGGTTGATTGTTGCAAAATGATGCAAGAGATTGTTGCTGAGGAGAGTGAAGAGGATGGTGTCGAAGATGAAGTAATTGAGCAGACATATTTGCGTTCATTAACTCTGGAATATCTTCCCCAGTTCAAAAGATTTTGTTCGCTAGTTGAGGTGCCTTCTTCTACGTCTCACAAAATGCAGGAGCCTCCAACCACTGGTATGAGCACAAGCTCTACAGAGGTTACATCTGAAACTTCCTGCCTGCTCTTCAGCAAAAAGGTTCGTTCTGCATCATGCCTTATAGATATTATTGGATTTGAAGAATTTACCAATTTTTTTTATTATAATAACGATGTCTTATTGATGGAAAAAACTGTGCTTGCAGATTCAGTTCCCCAATTTGGAGGATTTGAAATTGACTTCAATTAATTTGAATAAGTTATGGCCTGATCAAATTACTGAATTATCACCTTGCATCAAGAATTTAACGACCTTGATCATCGACGGCTGTGACAATTTAAGCTATTTATTTGCTTTTTCTATGATTGATTGTTTTGCACAACTCAAAAAGCTTGAGATTTGCTATTGCAAATCCATAGAAGAAGTAATAGTTACAGAAGGAAAAGACCTTCTATTCCCTGAACTAGACACACTGAAGCTCAAAGGTCTTCCAAAATTTGTACGATTTTGCACAGGTAATTTAATCGAGTGCCCCTCCTTGAAGGTGCTATCCATAGAGAATTGCCCTTGTCTGCAATCATTTGTCTCTAGTCCATCAGATGTGGGAACTAGCGGCAGCGGGGCCATAGAAGTGAACTGTGCGCTCCTTGATGAAAAGGTATTTTAATTTGTTTTCTACTGTCTCATTGCTGAAGAAAAGGCTTAATTAGACATGTTGCAATGAAATTTTTTAAAATTTCAGGTTTTGTTTCCAATGATGGAGGAGTTGAAGATTGGCGACATGCGTACATTGATGATGATATGGCATGATGAACTCAGAGCAGATTCCTTTTGCAGATTAAGGGAGCTCGAAATATATCAAGGGGAGGAACTATTAAAGGTGTTTCCATCTAAACTGCTACTAAGATTCCAGAATATGGAAGGAATAGATGTGCGAGACTGTAATTCACTGGAAGGAGTATTTGATCTCCAAGCACTGACAAAAGTGAAAAAAGCAGCTGCATGGCAATTGAGAAGCTTGATCATACAAAGTCTGCCAAATTTGAAGAATGTGTGGAATGGAGATCCTCATGGAATTCTCTCCTTTCATAACTTGAATAATGTGCGTGTTGACAACTGTCCAAGTTTGAAAAGTCTCTTCCCATTTTCAGTAGCTCAATATCTTCCTCAGCTTGAAGCGCTTGAATTGGATAGGTGTGGGGTGGAAGACCTCGTTCCAAAGGAGGAGGGAATAGAAGGAACTCCGAAATTTATATTTCCTCGACTAAAGAGTATTCGCCTTTGGAGATCAGAAAACCTCAAGTGTTTTTACTCAGGAAACCACATTTTAGAGTGTACTCGCTTAGAAAACTTGAGGGTACATCGCTGTGACAAATTGCATATTTTCAGTTCAGAATCTCAGAACTTGGAAGGAATTGATGTGGAGAATTATTTACCGCTTTTCCTGTCAACAAAGGTAATTAATGCTTAAAGCCAAATTTTAAGCATTTTTTTTTGGGAGATTATTGCCTCAGCTGGGTGTATTACACCCAATGGTAAGATTTAAGACAATACATCAAAATTTTAGTAACTTAATTGATTAAAATAAGACATGTGTCTTGTGTTTTAAATCTTACCATTGGGTGTATATACACCCAGCCTAGTCAAGAATCACCTTTTATACATTACTCAACTACATAAAATATTATACACAATTTATTTCAAAAATGCTGAAAAGTTTTTAAATCTAAAATTTTTTTGTTACCAATCATACATTTAGTTATATCTTATTATGTAATTTGGTATTTTTTTTTAATTTATTGAGAATAATATTTTAGGTAGTTGCGTAATAAAAAATTTCAATGTGAAAAAGAAATTCGTATTCATAAGTTTTGTTAAATGGGACGTGGCATTTAACTTGTTGTTGTTGATTGATTTCCAGAATATTCCCAAATTGATGGAATTGCCAATAAACAGAGACCTTACAATGATCAAGCAAGGCCAGTTTCCCGTAGACCTGTTTCACAAAATAAAAATTCTCCACCTGCAATGCTTTTATGATGCATCAGCAACTTTTCTACTGGAATTTCTTCAAAAATTCAGGAATTTAGAAAAACTTAATATGATAAATTGTCATTGCAATGAGCTACTCCCAGAAGGTGTTGATTTTGAGGATGCAGACGCAGGGGCTATCGCAATGATACAACATTTACTTCTGAATTTTGTTCCTAACCTGAGGCATTTGTGGAGTCAAAATTGCCAACTTCGCCAGGTCATTCAGAACCTTGAAATTCTTCAAATAACTGATGGCCATAGTTTGATTAATTTGGCTCCATCTTATGCATCTTTTCGAAATCTTAAGTTTCTGGAGTTGTGGAGGTGTCAAGGATTTGTGAAAATAATATCACCCTTCACCGCCAAAAGCCTGGTGAATCTTACCACATTGCGAATAAGAGAATGCAAGATGGTGAAAGAAATTATTGCAACTGATGCAAATGAACTGCAAGATGAGATTGTTTTTAGCGAATTGGAAACTCTAGAACTTGATCGCTTAGAAAGTCTCAATTGCTTCTGCTCAGTAAATTGTACCATCAGATTCCCATCCTTAGAAGACGTAGTGGTGTCACGGTGCCCCAAGATGAAGTATTTCTCCGAAGGGGGGATCAGTGCATTGAAGCTAAAGAGAGTCCATCTGACTCTAGAAAGAGACAGATGGCGTTGGATTGGGGACATCAATGCCACCGTAAAACATTTGTATGCAGAAATGGTAAGATTAATTTAATCAAATTCTCTTATCAAGGGCTAAAATTTTGCAAAGTTCCTTTTTTTTTTAATTATATTTTTGAAATGGTATTCAGTAGTTGTAAGGTTTTGACTATTCTTGATCGAGTCAGGTGAATTCTATAAGATTTGAACTCAAAATCTTCACAGAATCCAATTTTCTTGCCACCTGAACCAAATAGTGGTGAATGTTCATTTTCTTTCAAAGGAAATTTGTATGTTTGTGTAGAATTGTAACTATTTGAATTTGTGCAGGTTGGATTAAGTGGCCTACAGAATTTGAGACTCTCTGAATTCCCTAGGCTAAACGAGGTTTGGTACGACGAATTTCCTGTCAACTTCTTCCACAATTTAAGCATGCTGGTGATAGATGAGTGTGCATCATTCACTGTTGTTCCATGCAATCTACTGCCATTGTTTAATGGGTTGGTAGTACTTGAGGTGAGTAATTGTGATTTGGTGGAAGAAATATTTGGTCCGGTTCTGCCAACCATTGATGGACGCTCGGGGCTTTTGTCCAAATTAAACATGCTGACCTTGATTGATCTACCAATGTTGACAAGAATTTGGATTGAAATTCCCAAAGGAATTTTGGACCACAAAAACCTTAAAATTCTGAAAACCAACAATTGTGGCAGCTTGACAAATATCCTTACTCCTGCTATCTGCTCGGGGCTTTTGCAACTTAATGAGATTGAAGTGAAAGGTTGCCCTCTGGTTAAAGAATTCATCGCACAAGGCATAGCAGCAGAGGGAGTAATTTCGGATCATAAAATCACATTTCCTCTACTGAAGTCCATTATTCTCGAGTCTTTGCCTAAATTAATCAATTTCAGCTCCGGATATACTATTGTGCAATGCCCATCATTGGAAGAGATAAGTGCAGTTGATTGTCCAACCGCATTCACTTCTTCATTCTTAAGGGAACTAGAATCAGATGCAGCAGATAAGTCAAAGGTCATTTTCCTATTCTATGACCTCTTTTTTTTTTTTTTTTTCAAATGCAACAGATAAACCAAAGGTCATTTTCATGCTACAAGTATGAAACATTATTTTTACATTAATTTGTAGGAAATGGTTTTTTTTTTTGTTAAATTGTATAATTAGACATTTTTAATCCTCCAATTAGATATTTTTTTTAACAATTTATAGTTGTTTTAATATAAATAATTTATATTAATTTGGATTTATGTTTGTAAGAAAAAAATTCTAATTTTTGTAAAAGTATTTTATATAATCTGGATTTTGGAGATAAATTGCGTCATGGTTATAGTATTCTACACAAGCAAAACAAAATTTAATAATTAATGGTAATGAAAACATATCATTTTTTCTTCAGGATTTTTCCCTCAACTTGAAGGATCTGAAGCTGTCTTCATTTGACATTGAAAAAATATGGAATACCAGCCAACTGGAAATGTCATTTTGTATTCACAATTTAAGAAGTTTGACTATGGATGGGTGTGATAATTTGAAATATCTATTATCATCATCAATGGTTGAAAGCATTGTGCATCTGCAACGACTTGAGATCTGCAATTGTAAGATCATGGAAGAAGTCATTATGATGGAAGGAATGGAAGGCGAAAGAGTCAGTGAAGTTACACTTCAATTCTTAAAGCTGAAAGATCTTCCAAAGCTTACAAAATTTTGCACTTGCAATTTAATCAAATGCCCTGCCTTAAAAGACCTGAAGGTCAAGAATTGCCCTAAACTGGGGAGGTTCGTCTCCAGTACTGCAAGTTCAAGCCTCGATGGTACCAGCAGTGCTGAATTTGAAACAATGAACTCTGCTCTCTTCGATAAAAAGGTGCATATATGTTTTCTCTCTCTGTTGTTTATGTGTTTTTTTTTCTTTTTAGAATCATTATTTAGTTGTCACTATAAGGGAAATTATTCAAAGTAATGCAGGTTGCTTGGCCCAACTTGGAGAAGATTGAAATTTTGAAAATGGATAACTTAAAGATGATATGGGACAATCAACTTCATCCTGATTCTTTTTGCAAGCTAAAGGAATTAACAGTAGAAGATGGAAAAGAACTAGTGAAAATTTTTCCAACTAGCATGCTAGGATTAGGAAGACTCCAAAATCTGGAGGTTCTGGTTGTAAAGAAATGTGAATTAGTAGAAGAGGTGTTTGATGTGCAAGAACAACTAGTAGCAAATGATGCAACAGCCACAGCCAGTGAGTTGAAGACTTTGACAATAGATAATCTTCCAAATCTAAAGCGTATTTGGAGTGAGGATCCCTTAGGAACTCTGTCATTTCCCAATCTCTGCGAAGTGTATGCTTCGAATTGTTTCAGTTTGAAATGTGTATTCCCGGCATCAATAGCTGAAGGACTGCTGAACCTTGAAGTCCTCAGCATTGCTAGCTGTGGTATGGAGAACATTGTAGCCGAGAAGGAAGGAGTGGAAGCTACTCCTCAGTTTGTGTTCCCAAGACTGAAAAAAATTGAACTATGGGAATTAGCAAATCTAAAGAGTTTTTACTCAGGCATTCATCTTTTAGAAACGCCGATACTAGAAAGTTTGAAGGTGTTTGACTGTGATAATTTGGAGACTTTTGCAGTAGGGCAGCCGCAAAACTTGCAGATTCCCGTCGGCCAAGGGCAACATGAGACTCAAGTTCAACCGCTTTTCTCCTTTGAAAAGGTATCAATAAATGTATCACATTCTAACTTACTTTTAATAAGTTAAGTTGTTCGTAATAAATAATTTAAAATACAAAATAATTCAATAAAATTTTAAAAAAAATGAAAGAGAGATAAAGTATTTTTTATTTTTTATAGATGAAAAAACATAAAAAAAAATTAATTATTTTTTAAAATGCCTTATGTTTTAATAGGAGGGTATATTAACTATTTTAAAGATCTCAAATAGTTAAACTATTTTTTTAATTCACAAAGCATTCAATTTTTCCATTTTAAAATAAACTGTAAAAAATTCCTAATTTTTAATGGAAACTCTGCACTCATAATAATGTTTTTCAATTGTTTGGCACACAAATACCAATCACATACATAGTAAAAAGAACAGCTAATTTCACTTCCATTATATCAATCATCGAAAGACTTCTTGAATAATATCTTATCCCTTTTTTCACTATTTGCTTATGTAAACAATTATTGAGAAAACAGCAATAGAAAAGAAGGAATAGGTGGGCACAATACAGCATCTCGTTTTTTTGGTGCACAAAAAGGGAGATTCTTACATACACTAGGTGTATTATACCATATGATTGTATGTATGGTACATAAACTAAATATAAAATACTAAGCTATTAAAAATAAAACACGTATTTTTATCATTCACATTCAACCGTTAAGTGTATTATATCTAGTTTAGAAAAGAATATTCAAAAAAAAATAATAATAAACAGCACTTTTAACAAGAAAAAAATGGTGAATTTTGATGATATATATAGTCAATTTATTATTTCGTATATAATTCAACATGTTTTATTTATATTATACCTTATCATGCCACCTCACTACTGGCATCCTTTTTTTTTAGAAAAATGATACTTGTCGCGAGTAGCGATATCTACAGTAATGTCACTACTCGCAACTTTTAATTTTTGCCCCTGACTTTTTTTTTTTATAAATTACATTATTAAAAAAATAAAAAAATTTTATTTACAGGTTACAAGTGTTTATATCATTACACGACGGGTTTACCCTAGTATCCCTTAGGTTTTAGATTTCAAGAAAAAAAATTAAAATTTTAAAAAAAATAAATAAAATTTTAAAAAATGAATATTAATTATCATTAGGGATAGTATTGAAATTGCCCTCAATTTTTTTTGTTGCCACGAACCACAATATGTATCGCTTTCCATTGATACTGGATATAATTGTTGTAAGACGAAAAGTACAATAAAGTGATGTTAGGAATATGCATTAACCTATAAAATAACAATTTGCTTTCAAAATTTCAATTTCTTTCATAATGACCATGAATTTTCCTTCTTGAGCCTTTTCTATTCATGGTGGAAGACGCCAAAGTAGCAAGAATTGGATTGAGGTTAAAAACGCTGACTTGAACTTGGTTTTGTCCGATTGATATCCAGGTTATTCCAAACTTAAAAGTATTGACATTGAGGAGTAAGGACATCACAACGATACAGTTGCAAGGCCCATTTCACACGCTAAAAGAACTTGAGTTGCAATGTATTCATGACAAGAAGTCATTGTCTTCTCCATTCGATATCCTTCTAGAGTTCCCAAATGTAGAGACACTTCTTGTTAATTCTTGTGATTTCGAAGAGCTGTTCTCAGATGAACTTATCACTGAGGAGAAACATGAAAGGAGTCTTGCCCGGATACGAGTCCTAAGGCTGTATCATTTCCCTTATTTGACGCTTATATGCAGCCAAAAATCTCAACTGGAGCAAGTCCTTCAACACATTGAAGACCTAGATGTACGTCTTTGCCACAGTTTGATCAGTTTGGTGCCATCTTCTGTATCTTTCTCTAATCTAACAAAGCTGAGAGTGTGGAAGTGCGATGGACTGGTGAAGTTAGTAACATCAAGAACTGCCAAAAGCATGGTGCATCTTGCTGAAATGGTTATAGAACATAACAAGATGTTGAGGGAAATTATATCAAACGAGGAAGATGAAGCACATAGTGAGATCACTCTCAACAAATTGAAAAGTCTAACACTCAATTGTTTAACAAG
>CATIWK010079300.1:0-11739 GCA_949634005.1 Mallotus japonicus
GTTGTCAAATCAGTAGGGGAGCTCCTTCTATCTCACACCTTTTCTTTGCAGACGACTGCTACTTATTTTTTAGAGCTGATTTGAGGGAGTGTCATGTGGTGAAAGATTTACTTAACTCTTATGAGATTGCTTCCGGCCAAACTGTGAATTTCCAAAAGTTGAATATCTTATTCAGTAAAAATGTTTCTAATTCAGTTAGAGACACTATCTGTGCTGTCTTGGGAGTGAATTTCACTCAAGATCAAGGTCGGTATCTCAGTCTTCCGTCTCTTGTAGGTCGAAGTAAATATGAGGTTTTGAGATTTATTAAAGATAGAGTTTGGCATCGTCTTCAAGGGTGGCAGAATAAGTTTCTAAGTTGTGCAGGGAAGGAAATTCTTCTTAAGACTGTTGTTCAAGCAGTCCCCAATTACGCCATGAACGTATTCCTTTTTCCTAAAAAATTATGCGAGGATATTGAGCGTATGATGAATGGGTTTTAGTGGAAAGGTTCTGGCCAGCAGCTAAAGGTATTCGGTGGTCTTGTTGGGAGGGACTCTGTGCTCCTAAGAAAGTTGGTGGGTTGGGATTCAAAACTCTTAGGGAATTTAATCTAGCCATGTTAAGCAAACAAGCATGGCATTTCATTAAATTTCCAAATCTTCTAGTCTCTCCGGTGTTTAAGGCGAAATATTTTTCAGACTCAAGTTTTTGTCAGTCTTCGCTTGGTCACAGTCCTAGCTTTATATGGCGAAGTATATGGGCTACTAAAGACATTGTTAAGAGAGGTGTCAGGGTTCGTGTGGGTAATGGTGTCGATGTTTCAGTATGGAATGATGCGTGGTTACCAACGATTTGAATCCGTATATTACCTCACCTATTCCAGAAGGATTGGACTCTATTTCTGTGAATAGCTTGTTATCTAATGATGGTACAAGCTGGGATGTTGATGTTCTTAATGAATTTTTTAATGATAGAGATAAGAATCTCATCTGACAGATCCCACTTAGTAACCGTTCTGTTTCTGATGAGCTAATTTGGTTTCGAGAAGGATGCAGATGCTTTTCTGTTAGAAGCTGTTATAGGTTGATCACTGGTGAGTGTTTGCTCTCTCCCTTGTCTATTTGGTCTCGTATATGGCAGCTCAAAGTGCCGAGTAAGGTGAGAATTTTTCTCTGGCTAGCCTGTAAAATTTTTTACCTACTGCTATGAACCTTCGGGGTAAAGGTGTTCAAGTATCTAGAGAGTGTCCAGCCTGTTTCTCAGGGGATGAATCTATCCTACACAGTCTTGTTGAATGTACTTTTGTGCAGCAGTGTTGGCGCCAAGCTGCTGTTGGTCGTGTTGTTCTTGGAGTGCAATCTTTTGTGAGCTGGCTTGGTAGTATATTTTTGTGTTGTTCTGTTGATGACAGTTGTCTTGTTGCTATGATTGCGTGGAATCTTTGGCAAAATAGGAATACTGCTGTGTGGAATAATAAAACTCAGTCCATTGGTTCCTTAATTAATTCTGCAGGTCGGATGTTGTTACAATGGCAGCATGCTCAAGTCTGGGACTCAGGGTTGTCTTTGATGGATAGCAACAGCCATGATGGGGACGTCAAATGGACTAAGCCAAGTTCTGGATGGGTTAAAGTTAATTCAGATGCTGCCCTATTCTCGTCTTGAGCTGTATTGGTATTGGTTGTATTGCTAGGGATATTTCTGGTGAGTTTTTGGCTGCGTTTCAGAAGAAAATTCATGGCTTATATTCTCCTCGTGAAGCTGAGGCTATTGGTCTCAAGGAAGTCTTAAGCTGGTTAAAAGATCGCAACTTGGATCGAGGTATTGTGGAGCTGGACGCTAAACAAGTTGTTGATAGTATTAGAGGGGCTTATGGTTTTTCTGCTTTTAATGTTATTGTTGATGACTGTAAACAGCTGATTGACCAATTTGGTTTTCTTCTGCTTAAATTTATCTTTAGATCTACGAACAGTGCTGCTCACTTGCTTTCTAGGGGCGTTGCTTCTGCGACAGGTCTGGTGGAGTGGAATGTCGTTCCTCCTCCTTTTCTTATTCAAGTGTTATGTTCTGATTTGAATTAATGATAGTTCATTTTCCATTAAAAAAAAAGAATATATAGTCTATTAGATTGTTAAATTTTATAAAAAGATTTTGAAAATATAAGTATTCTAAAATTTTATAATTTTAGCTATATAATTTAAAGGCTTATTCGCGTATAACAATCCATTTTTTAAGTTATTGCAAATTTAATTTATTTTTTTATTTTGGCATAAATGTCCCAATTTAACTATTTATGAATTAGATTGATGTATTTTTTATTATATATATATGAATGATATATATATATTTTATTATATATATATGAATGATATATATATATATATAATAAAAAATAATTTAATTTTATAATTAATTGCAAATTTTTTTATAATTAATTGTAAAATATAATATTTTAAAAAAAATTAAAATATTACAGGTAAAATTAAAAATTTAGAACAAATTTACTAAAAGAAACAGAAAGATTTAGAGAGGAATAACAGCTTTTGTATTTTTCTTAGCATACCCAATACAATGGAAAGATAGTTCAAAAAAAAAAAAATACAATGGAAAGAGCTGCAATATAAACCGTTACAGACCCAAGATTCTCAGTGACAGCTAAGAAGGAATAGTCCAAATACAAAAAGGAAAATAAAGGATCAGCATACACGTGACTCTAGCTAACGGTAACAACTACCAACTACTGTCCACCACACTCCCTCTTATTTATGATGTATCATGCAATCCTAGCAAAGCCTTCATTCTGATGCACCAGTTGTCACAGTTATTTCATTTTCTCTCATCTCTCTGGTACTCTTCCTAACTTAATCGTCAGAGTTGCTTCGCCGGGACCCCGACCGGCGTACCTCTCACCAGAGATTTGTTTTGCAGGTCACTCATCCACCTGGAAAACGGACCGGCAGTATCAGGAAACATTCCACCGTTCATCTTTAGTGGCTCTGATATCACTATGTTGGAGGGAAGAAACCAAAAAGAAAATTTCAAGAGACAAGAAGGAAATTTTGTATTCCCTTATAACTCACACTCATGCGTCAAGTTTTATTCTGAATATATTTATAGATTACAAAAAGTGACTCTTCAAGACTAAAGTGACTCTTGGATATAAAAGTGACTCTTAGACACTCATCACACAATTCAAACTATATAACATAACTGAAACAAACATTTAAACTGAAATAAGTTTATCTTCTCAACAACTTTTATCGATGCTTCATTTTGACTCTGTTGATATCGCATTGTGACACTGGTTCCAGCTTCATCTGATGTTGTGAAAATGTCGACAAGTTATTTTACTCTTCATTTGATTTTCTGTAATTGTGGACAAGTTGTGACAAATTGCACTTTGATTCCATGTTTCTGCTATGTCGCAGCAGAAACATGAAATAAATACATTTGCTTTTTTATTCTAATTACATGCAGTTGCAGGATATCATGTTTAAGACAATCACATGTGGCTTCTGTTGACTGCAGTTGAATCTTTGCTCTTTGAATCTAGGGGGACAAGGTAAAACCAAATTCATAGTACTAATTTAATACTTTCTATTCTAAGCTAACTTAAATTCTTGTTGTTTAGCAGATTCAAGAGTTGATGCTATAGGACTGCAGTCTTGCTGCATTTTTCAAATATAGCTGCCACAAATACAACTTTTGAAGCAATTGACTCTTTACTTTTTTTTTTTTTTTTAATATCATAGACTCTTTACATAGCATGTGGGAAAATAATATAATGCAATTACAAAATGCAATACTATAATTTTCTCAAAATTTTTTGCATCTTTCATTTCATCTTGGTATTTAATAATAGAGAGAGGGTTATTGGACCAAGGAGATTCTGATAGTTGCACGAGCTTCAGAAGAGATGGAATTAAGGTAGCACAGACTTTAGTTAAGCACAAATAAAATAGAGAGAAGCTAACTTCTCAAGGTCTAATAATCTTCATTTAAGCAATAGTGAAATATGAAGTTAATCATGCGAGATTGGAACAACATAAGTTCTGCATCATCTCTCAGAAATATATATATATATATAGATATAATTTTAAATGTCAAAGTAAAAAGAACCAGCAGTAATTAACCTTTATATTTTATGAATTATATCTTAGAATGAATTTATGAAGACCCAGTGCAAATAAGAACCTTCCTTCTTCAATCATATATGCAGGTCTACAATATGAATTAAGTTCAAAACATTCATTATTTTTTCTGTTAGTTTTATTTTGGATGAAATCTTATGTTAGTTAGTGATGAAGTGGGCCATTGACAAGCTGGATATATTCCTATCACAATAAGTGAATATGTGAAAGTTACTCATTTCGCCTATTTCCTTTAGTGCAGGTTTTTCAGACTGTTTTGTAGCTTCTGCTGGTGCTTCATTTAACTCTTTTGATATTGCTTTGTCGATATCAATTTGAATGCATCAATTCAATGTTCATTGTATAAAAATAAGCAATAAAATTTACATCTTATTTAATTAAAAAAATAATTTTAAATTTTCATTACTTAAATATTTGCTTTACTTGCATCAATTGAAAAATATAAATTAAAATAAGAAATTATGTCAAAGGTTGTGTATTTTTTATAAATAGTTAAAACAATGCATTTGACATGAATGGATCGACGCAAATTTTTTCGGTAGCCACGTCAGTAATGTTTTATTTCATTGGATTTTCAACCAGTACATGGAATTGTAAAAATAAAAAAGTTGGTGAATGACATTGCCAAAATTAAAAAGATAAGTCGAAACATTCAAAAATGCTAAAGGTTATAATTTATTTTGTAATTTGCCCTTATTGTTATTATTTTTTGATGATATATTATAAAGTTAATAAGTAATATGCGATGAGATTAGAAATCTAGAATTATATGTTACAAATAAAATCTAGTACCATTTTAATAATAAATTATTTTTAAATATGTTAAATGTTAACTTAGCATATAATATTTGATATTTTAAATACTAATTAATTGATGGAAATAAAATAAATACATTCATCAATTGAATTTTTTATAGTTAATTTTCAATATATGTTTATATCACAAAATAAAATTAAAATTTACAAATAAAATTTGTATAGTAAAATTTATAGTCATTTTATTTTATATGCTCAAATTATAAAATTATTACAATATAAATATTAAAATAAAAATTAAAAAGAAAATTTATAATATAATATATTTATAAAAAATACTATTATTAAATATAATATAAAAAATTATATATTTCTTTATTATTATGAATTTATTAATTATTAATTTTAAAAATATATAAACTAAAAAGTTATATAAATCTCCGAATTTTGGTTTTTCTCTATACCGATTTAAATTCTATCTCCGTTCTAAATTGCTCTAAAAAATTCAGAGCAATACAAGATAGAGATTTAAATTTTCGAAGTTGGGTCTGGAGAATTATTTTTTAAGTTCTCTGACTTTCGTATTGGGTCCGAAAAATTTACATTCTTTGGACTGTTTTGACCCGTGCACATAGGGGTGTGCATCGGGCGGGTCTGGCGAGTTGGGGCATGGAACCGATCGGGTATGGCGGGTGGAAATCCTAGACCGAACCGAACCGAAATTGAAGTGAAAACTGAAATATTGGTATCCGAATATTTTCAGTTTTAGTCGGTTCGGGCTTCGGTTTGGGCTCGGATTGTATTGGGCCTAAACATAAATGGGCCTCATAAAAAAACATAAATATATATAATTTTCATTAATATATTTGGGCCTAGCCCTATATTTACAGGTTCAAAATAATTACAACCACTATTTCAGCTTTCTGTTAAAGCCCTAAATAATTACAACCATTTAAGCCCTAATTGATTACAACCATTTTAAAGCCATAATTTTAGATACACAAAAATTAAGTCACTTTACAAAAAAATTTGGCTACAGATGCGTTCTAAAAAATAAGCAAGTTTGCAGGCTCAGCTATACACTCATATTGACCCCAAAAATATACAAAAAAAACAGTGAATCAAAATTCATAAACTCAGAAGCCAGAAGCCTCTGCATTCTGCAGAATATCCAAAAAACAAAACTGCAGATCCATGATCCATCTATACATTTGTGATTCACCTGCACATTGAATCAAGATGAAAAGAGAGATTTTTAGTTACAACAAATTAATTACAAGTTAAACTAAGGAAAAATAAGAATCACAAAAGGGCTCAAGATGCTTTTTTATCAATCATAATTAGAATGTAACCCTATTTCTCTGGCAACAAAGCAAACAGCAAAAAAAAAAAAAAATGCTGAAGAGCTAGTGAGCCACCTAGTGAAATGGAGCAATAATTCTAATATAAGATAGCATTTAGGGTGGAAGCATCATCATTGCTAAAAAAAACTAAACAGATGAGGCTCAGTTTAAAACAGTTTCAAGCATAGCCAGAATGCAGCCACATTTCTGATAGCTAATATAAAAAGAAAGCCACCAAAGAAACTTAAGCATGCATTCCTTTTACTCTTAAACTAGGGTGGAAGCATATCATCATTGCCTCATTCTTGCTGCAACATCAACACAGGCACCTCAATAAATATAACTGAGGCACTACAGGTTGGTCACAAGCCAATAAAGGGACACATTAACATAAGCCAAGCATTTAAACACTAAATGCAAGAATAATAGCAGAGAACTCAATTAACTGTGGCAAAGAAGGGCCACTGCCCACTGGTTCAAGATCTGTCACAGAAAAACAAAGTTAAACATTAGTTTGGGTTTAAGCACTGAATAAATAAACAAGGATAATTAAACAAATTGAAAAACATAAAATAGAATAGACACAACCTTTCTCAAATGACTCTAAATCATCCAATGTTTCTTCAACAGAAACTGTCTCATTTGGCATTCTAAGCCAATCCTCAGCACATATCAAAGCCTCCATAATTGTTGGAGTTAAAGAACTCCTGAACGCATCAAGAACACGACCACCAGTACTGAATGCACTTTCAGAAGCCACAATACTAATAGGAACAGCCAACACATCTTTTGCCATACATGAGAGAATAGGGAAGCTCTCAGAGTTTAACTTCCACCATCTTAGGATATCAAAAGTAGCATCATGCTCAACACTAGCCTCACTCAAATAAATTTCTAAATCATATCGTTTAGAACCACCCAATCCAGATTCTATTTTATGATTCTTGAATCTGTCTTTCATTAAAGATATAAAATTAGCAGGAGTTGGCATAGGATTAGGTTGGTATGTCTGTGTCATCTGGCTTGTCTGACTACCAGTGGCAGAACAAATCTCAGAAGCAGTAGAAGAATGCCTATAGACAGATACATAATCATCAAACAAGAGATTCAGATTAGCTTTAATATTGTCAAATAAGTTCCTTCCAGCAAGTTCACCATATAATGCTTTAACAGAGAATTGAATGAACTCAAGTTTATATCGAGGATCTAGAATATTAGCAATAAAAATTAAAGAGTTCATTTTTTATGGATCACCCTAGTACTTGTCAAACTTTTGTTTCATATTATTGCCCATGTTCATAACAGAAAGCTCATAAGAAGACTGCAACTCAGTTAGCATGTAATTTATATCAGAGATTTCAGAAAAGAATGCATTTGAAGTTACATATAATGAACTAGCAATTTTAAGTGTAATGTCATAGAAAATCTTCAACATTTGAACCATTTGATTACAGTTTTTCCAGTCAATGAAATAAGGAATTTCATCACCCAAGTCAGCTCTAAATAAAGATTCAGTGTCCTCATATTGTACAAATGCTTTCTCATAAAAACATGCAGTTCTTAGCATAAGGTAGGTGGAATTCCACCTAGTTGGGACATAAAGAGACAATGAAGATTTACACTTAATGCCAACAAGGTCTGAAATTTCCCTAAACTTCCTCAACCTAGCAGGAGAGTTACAAATGTATCTAATTACCTCCCTAACCTTTTTTACAGAAAGATTGACTTATTTTAACCCATCAGTGACAATTAGGTTGAGGATGTGAGCAATACATCTAATGTGTAGAAACTTAATTCTGATAGAAAAAGAACCCCAGCTAAGTAATTTCTTTTTAAAGTAGCCTATAGTAGTGTCATTTGAGGAGGCTTTATCAACAGTTACTGTAAAAACATTTTTTATGCCCCACTCAAGCAAAGAATTCTATAATGCCTTAGCAATATATCCCTTTTGTGAGATGTCATAGGAACAAAAGAAATTATCTTCTTATGTAAAGTCCAAGCATCAGTAATGAAATTGGCAGTCACACACATGTAGTTAATACATTGGTTAGATGTCCAAGAATTAGTTGTAGCACTGATTCTTTGACAGTTTGACTTCATAAAGGTATTGAGCTTCCCCCTCTTAGACACAAAAATATTGTAACAATCTCTACTAATTGTCCACCTAGAGGGTATTTTAAAACGAGGACAAGCAGCATGCATAAATTTAGCAAACCCACCACCCTCAACAAACTTAAATGGCAACTCATCATGAATCACCATTTCAGCAAGTGCATTTCTGATAGCATCTTGCTCAAACTTCCAATTTCCTAACACACCAGACGGGGTACTACTATTAGGTGCTTCCACCCCAGAAGGTTTCAAAGTCAAAAGAGACTGCCTACTATCTTTGCTATGTGGAAACTTTGTACAGTTCAATACATAGTTTTTTAAAGATGATGTGCCATGTTTTTTTGAATGAGCATGAATACTAGCAGCACAATAGATACATTTACCTTTAATGACGACATCAAATTCATATTTTATTCTCTCAAAATACTGCCAGACGGTAGATTTCGGTTCAGTCTCCTTTCTTTTTTTGGGAGCAACCTGCCGAGGCTACTGTTTCTCTACATCAGGGACAGGAGGGGCTTCCACCTCAGCATTAGAACCAGTGGCATTAGTAATGCCACTGGAATTTTCCATCTACATAAATAAACACAGAAGAACAGAGGAGGAATTTAATCAGCCAAGCATTCAAATCATTTATCAATAAAAATAAATCAATAAATTTCTTAACATTTAATAGTATACCTTTTGTATTAGGTTGCTCAATAATTTGGATCGCAGTGACAGAGACACCAAGAAAAAATATGTTAAATCCTTATGTTTTGAAAATCTTCCACCCTTTTCGAACTTATAAAGTTATAACTTTAAGCTTCCACCCATTTTTTTTGAAAGTTTAATTTTATAACTTTAAGCTTCCACCCCCAATAGTCTTTATACTCTACGTATAGACATATATACAGAGAACAAAACAGAAACATGATTATATAACACATTTTAAAAAAAATTCACAAACATAAAAAAAAAAATCAATAGACATGTAACATTTATCATTTATGTAAACTAGATGATGAGATGAACACAGTCATTAACAATGTGTTCATAAAATATAAACACAAATCAAAGAACTAAACAGATGAGGAGACAAAAAAATCATTTGATAAAGCCCAATAATTTTATAAATTATTTACTACATAAACAAAATGTTAAATCTAAAAAAATTTATTTCTTTGGTACACAAAAATACAAAGATCTATTAACGTTTTTAAATAAATTAGACCATCAACGTTTTTTACAAAAAATATTTACAGATCATAGAAAATAAATTTAGATCTATTAACGAACTTTATATCTACACTTAATAAAAATGAGATCAAACATAAATACACAATAATCATTCCAGAACAAAAACCCTATAGATCTATTAACAAACTTTTCATATTCACTTAATTTAAAAGATATCTAGTAGAAAATCTTTCCTTATAAAAGAATTTCGAAAAACAAATTCTATCACAGATCTATAAACAGATCATATAGAACCTTACACGCAGACCATTTATCAACTAAAAAAAAATATTTCGAAATAACATTAACATAAACATAAACCAAAAACAACATAGACTATTTTTTAAAAAATTATACACTATATTTTAAAAAAACACACAATGTTAAAAAAAAAACTTGCATAATATTTAAATATTACAAAATCCATTAACATTCAAACATATATTATCACTGCTAGTCTACTATTACCATTGAAAAACATATCGTCTATTGGTATGGTGATTTGTTTAATATCACTGCAAATCAAGAAAAAAAAGAGAGACTGAAACCGATTTTGAGAGAACAAAAGATTATTTGATGAAGATTAAAGGTTAAGAGGGTAGGTTTATATTAGATTGAAGAACTAATGGTCGAGAGAGGATACAAAAAGACAAAGGGTTAGGGTTAGGGTTAAGGTTAGGGTTAGGGTTAGGCGAGACTGAGGGAGGAGAAGAGAGAGGACATAGCATTTTTAGGGTTAGAGAGTGTAGATGCGGCGGCTATGTGAAGAGAAAATAAGTGAAATGAAGATTAGGGTTTTATCAATACATATACCCCTCCTAATACTAAATGGTGTCGTTTAGTTATGTTACTAAAAGTCAGAAATTCGGGCAGGTCGAAAGATTGGATGCCTCCACCGACCTGCCATCCGATATCCGAATAAACCCACTTAACCCATCCGGACTGACTACTACACTTACTTGGAAGCTGAACCGAAGCAAAAAATCGGGTTGGACCAGGTCCGATTTTCGGGTTCGGGCAAATTCTGCTCACACCTAGTTGTGATACTTAAGAACAAGAGGCTGTTCTTGAACTACAGATGTGAGCTTTCTTGTTGTGGCTAGAACAGGATTAAAGGTTAAGAACAGAAAAAGAAGGGAAGAGAGAATGGTGAAAGTGAAGCGTAAGAAGAAGAATAAGCCATGAAAGGAAAAAAATTGGTGGTTTTGGGTCAATGAAGAGTGAGAAGAAGAAGATGAAAACGCAGAAAAAAAAAAAGAAAATGAAGAAGAAGATAAAAGCGCAAAAAAAAAAAAAAGAAGATGAAGATCAAACTGTAATAAAAAAAGCGTGTTTCACATGTGTGATGGATCTCTAACTCATATTGTAATATGGATAGAGGTCCATAATATAATTTACCGCGTGAGGGAGCAGTTTTGTTCTTCCATATGCTTCTTTGCTTAGATGTTAGAGTTTTTTTTTTTTTTTAATATTTTGGGCTTTTTTGTAATTTGTTGATTTGGGCTTTTGCCCTTCTCTTGTCCAATGAAAGTTACTATTTAGCCCAAAAAAAAGTCCTTATCATCACTTCACATAATAATGGGGTTTTTTCATAAATACCCCAAAATGGAAGCAAAACAACAAAAATACCCCAAATTTTTTAAATTTACGCGAATGCCCCCTTTCCAAACTTTAATTACGCGCCTACCCCTTTCTACCTTACCTAAAAATCACGCTCCCTCAGCCCTGTAACACATCTCTCTCAGCTCAAAAACACTTCCTTCACCTTTCTCTCTTACTTACAATCACTCTACATCAGATCTAAACTGATTTCTTCTCCAAAAAACCAAATCAAATCCATTCTCTTCTCCAAAAAACACAAATATCATTCTACAAAAAGCCAAAAATGAAAATTCATTATTTTGTTGTAAAACCAAGCTTAACTCTACCTCCATTACATCAACCACCATTATCAACCTCTTGTTCAAAATAAAAGAAAAAAAAAATAAACATCACCACAATTTCAAAAAAAAAAAAAAGAATCAAAAACAAGATTCGATTTGTCATTCAGATTCAAGAAGAAATTCAACGAGAATCAAAGAATTAAAGGTAAGAATTTTCATTCAGATTCGTCATTTTATACAATTATTGAATGCATGCAAACCAATATCTCTTCAAATAATTCCATTTGGTAAATAA
>CATIWK010079308.1:0-18756 GCA_949634005.1 Mallotus japonicus
AAGTTAAAAGTTGTCCATTTCTAACATAATTAACACGTGAACTTTGACTAAATTAAACTTTGCTTATAACTTACTTTTCTTTTACTTTAATAATAATAATAATAATAATGATAGAAAATCCTTAGCCACATAATTAAAACACATGTGTATATATATATATATTATACATAAAATACATATACATATATATACACGAAGCACTATGTATAAATGCATATTTAAATAAATTCAAAACTAATAAAATTTAATAAAATAAATAATGTTTAAAACAATTGTTAGTACTAAATATTTAAATCAATTAAATAAATAAATAATAATTTCAAATTTAATAACTTTATTAACACTGTAAATCTCGAATTTAAATATTAAAATTTAAAATAAAATTCGGGTCATTACATGTCGGCTGCCACGTCATCAAACAACCACCAGATCACCAGTGGATGAGATTTAAATTAAAGATGGGTAATTGAAAAAAAAAAAACTTTAGTACCCAAAATGAAATTAGTGTAAATTTTGGTAACCACCCGTATATTTAACCCAAGGTTTTTTTTCTTGTTTTTTGTTTTATTTCATGATTTGAAAGATTTATTATGCTTTTAATATCATTTTACGTATCTGAAATGTCTTTATTTTTTGAAATTGATATTTGATTTTGATGTGATTGTTATATTTACTATAAATCTGAAACTTTTTTGGCTGATTTGTTTTTTTGCTCCTAATTTGTTGCAGATGTCATTATTATTTACTGGAATGGATACCATTAGTTGAAGAAAGTTTTTTTTTTGTATACCCACGAGGTGTCCTGAACGGGCCCCAACTATGGGAGGTACCTTTAAGCCCGTACCACATCCAGACTAAATCCCCGCTTGCATCAGGTTAGTCCACGAAGGGGTAAAGTGCTCCCAATTAAGGCATTTCCATACATGAGCGAGGTTGAAGAAAGTTGTAGTTGAGTTACAAAGCTTTTTAATTGATTAGAGAAATAGATGAAATAACGATTTATTATAATAAAAGAGGAAATTACGAATGATGATTAGGTTGAGAAGGAATGACAGAAAATAGCGTTTTGGTTTAGAAGGAATGTAATTTTGAAGAATTTTTTTTTTTAAGAAAAGTTAACTATGAAAAAAAAGAATCAACATGGTATTTTTGATAAATTCTTCTTTTTTCTTATTTGTGATATCTTTGGAAAAAAAAAAGTTTGAGATAGATTTAGGAAGAAAAAAATTGCAAGTTCATGATTTTCTAATATTTATAATTTTATATCTCATGTTCACCTATACTCAAAGAGTATTATATAAAAAGAATTTAATTTTTTTTATCATTATGAGTCAGAATAAAAGTTCAAATTAGTATATAAATGTTGTCATGCAAAAAAAATATTTTAAATTAAGAAAGATTTTTTTATTTATATTTAGAACATTAGATCTAATTATTGCACATCTTACATATATTTTGAATTTTTTACATAGCTAATAAAAATTCATATAATTTTTGACATCTAATAGTTAAAATTAATTTAATATTTTGAAGAACAAATACTTTTAATTACATAGTAAAATTTTTAACTACCTAATTATTAGTGGAGACCTTTTATAGTGTCATGAGGACACTATATCATCAAAATTTTTTCGGCATTTGACGATAGAATTGGTTATCCTTTTTTCTTCATAACTTGTTTATTTGGTAACTATTGTAAACTTTAAATCTTTTCATTTCCTTTTCAGTCACCCTCTCATACCACCACCATAATGATGATTTTAAGGTCTCTCATTCATAATCATATAAGCTTTTACCTCAAAAACAAAAGCAAAAACCTTTTTCCATCACTTAAACTTCTATAGAAAACCCTTTACCCTCAAATTACTGACACTAATCGCTGAAATGAGCTAAACAATCCGCCATTCAGGAAAAGGCCATATCGAGTCAGATGAAAACGTCTTCTGGTTATAGTGATAAATAATTGAAATTATATAAGAATTGCAGCTTGGATTTAATAGAGCCAAACATTAATTGCAGTTATAGACAAATTAATGATGTGGATTTTGTAAAAAGGGAAAGGTACTTATATAATTTGATTGAAGATAGGTTAATAAGGCCAGGAGGAGGAGAAAGAGGAGGAGTAGGAATTAGATTGCTCTTTAGTTTACTCCAAATTTGATAAAAATTTCCTTATGCATTATTGTTATCATTTAAGCAAACTATCATTCTTATTTCAAATATGTTTGAAATTGTCTGCTGCACTTTGTAATGAAATAATTACTTCAATATCTATTGTAACTCAAACATGACATTCAACATTCTAGTTGATAAAACAGCTCCAATGAGAGAAAATTTAAATGTTTTCACTTTGGTGGTGCTCTTTCTAATGTTATTACTTAGTTTATTTTAATTATTTCTTTATAGGATGATTCCAAATATCTTAGAGGTTATTGTTCCCATTAGCATCTTAAGAAATTCTATATGGATAATAAGTTTAGTTGTATTTTTGGTGCTCTTGTTTTATCCATAATTGATAAACTATTGTAAATAGAGTATTACACTCTTACAATTTGGAGTTTATGAAAGGAAGTTGTGCCAAGTCTTTTGCCCCATTTTCCATTAGGGTGCATGTTCCACAATGCATAAATTTTAAAGAGTTTTGAATTATAATGACTAGTGTAAAATCATTATAATTCAATTATCATCAGAAAAGCTTTTATACTTAATTTGTCAAAATAATATAATAGGGTTTAACAAATCAATAAAAGTAATAGAGTAGTTCTCCCAATTAAAAAGCACTAAAGTCTGCCAGTGAAGGAGCAGTCAAGCGGTTACTCTTCTCCAAAGGTATCATGAGGTGCAGAATTTGAATCCTGCCATTGTCAATTTAAAAAGGGAGGACTGTCCCTTGTTATGCAGTCCATCGATGCTTAGGTTAAAATAGAGTTACAATGTGTTTTAGAGTTGAAATATTTTACACTCCAATCTAAAAGAGCAATCAATTTCACCTTTTATTAGGGAAATGAGGGGGATCTTTATTAACTTTTAATGGCCAAATAACATAAAATCTAATTTCCCTTCTATTCTTTTCCCTCTCCTTTATATTCTCCTCAATCCATATATAGTGTAAAAGATGATGAAGGAAAACACACTCACATTATGTAACAAAGGTAAGAAAAAAAAGACCTAAGAAGGTGGATTGAGAAATTGATGCCTATCACTATGGTTGATTGTGTCAACGGAAGAAGAAAAAACCCAGAGATTATAAAATGAGAAGAAGAAAACCAAACTTTGTAAAATTAGAGAAGTGAAATATTTAATTTTTAATAAATTGCTTTCCCTTTAATAAGTAAAAAGCTATGAAGCACCGACACTTCAAATAGGGTGGAGTATCCGTGTCAGACACTCTTTGGACACCGATACTTGCTCGACACGACTTGACACGTGTCCGACACGACTAGACACGTGTTCTATTATTTTATTATTTTTTATTTTTAGGACACGGAAAAAACATGGCTAGGACACGTGGTAGGACATGATGACACTGTAGCATACAATTCTAACCATTAAATTTTAATTTTTTTTTAATCTTAACTTTTCATTAAATGACTGGTTACCTATTGAAAATGTTAAATATTCTTATAACATAATAATAAGGCAAGGGTCCTTTTATAGTGTCATGATGACCTGGTAGCGTATGAATATTAATCATTAGATTTTGCTCTTTAAATCTCAGCCATTTAATTTTATTTATACAAATAACTGGTTACCTATTAAATAATTTTTTTAAGACAATAATAGACATACATTATTTTCAAAAAATATTTATCTCTTAAATTACTATTATTTTGTTAAAATAGTTTAATGAACTTAAATTAATCTTAGTTAAATGATATTTTTTTTGCATAAATCATCACTAAAACTTAGTGATAATCTATTTTAAGAAACACCAAAGTGTATAATGCAAATCAGTTACAGTTTCTTTATTTTATTTGATAGCATGTGTTTGTGCAATTTAATACTCTGACCAAAGAGAAATACATATAGGCTTTTTGTTGGGCATGTATTTGTATATAAGGAATTTTTTAGTTTTTTCTAAGCAAAAACCCATGAGCTTAACAAGATATCGATCTTGTAATCTAGCAATTAAAGTGACTGTTCATAATTTTATGTAGTTCTTGATCAAAAGTTATTGAGAGCCTCTTAACTGCAAATTCTCTTCCATCTCCTAATGTACCTTTAAAGTACATGTTCCAAATTGAGTAAAGCCCAGTTTGGTATTGCTGTTGATTTTTGTGTTTGCGGTTAACAAAAGTGTTACGGCTAAATCTGCTGTGAACAAATGAAAGAAGATGTTTGGTAATTTTTTTTTCAAAAGTGCTGTGACATTTAGAACTTAGATATTATGTGCTTGATAATATAATTAGAAGTACTTTTGATTACTAAAAGATAAAAAAGTATTTATCATGAGAATTTATTTATTTGTTGTTTAAATAATATGACTTTGATATAATTAAAAAAATAAATACTAATTATTTATAACAAGAATTGCCACACGTCATTCTCTCGTGCCTACCACCATGCCACATACCTCCACCTCCTTTTACCTTTCATTTAACAACCCACCACCACCACCTTAAACCTACCTTTGCAACCACGATTCTTAGTGTTGTTGCTCTGCTACCAGAATGGCATTATTGCACAAGAGAACGACGGAAGTGGCTTAGAGTTTTGATTTCCTTTGGAATGAAAGTTGCGAAATTTGAAGGTAGGAGCAATGGTGGTGATGGCGGTGGCGGTCCTAAAACGGAGAATTTGAGAGAATTGGGACATCAACTCCTCTAGTAGAATCAACAACTATTCAAGTTAAGATAAAAATTAAATTGACAAAAAATGAAGAGAACATATTTGATCGGCTTCTCAATACTCTTTGTCACTTTAATCTCAAAATGTAGCTCCCATTTCTTCCCTGTTCATTGATTGCATCCCCATATCTTCAATGTTATCTTGAATTAAGAGTTTTCTTGATTTGGGGTTTTTTTTTTCAAGATTTTGAGTTCATATTGTTCTAGTATCAAATGTCCTTTGATTAAAGAAAAATGGCAGAAGGAATTGTATGATACTCTTAACCTGGATTGATTATTGTTGAAGTTGATAAAATGCCATGTATCTCTTGCTCATTCCACTCCTAGGAAAATCGATCCTAACTAAGCTTAGAAATGCATATTCTTTAGCCATGGGAGTTGGCCAAATCGATCCTATTCGAGCACTAAACCTAGGCCTTACAAGATTAAACAACTATAATCAGATAGAGTTGGAGATTCACATATAGACCAAGACAACCATGGAAATGAATTGTTACTTTATGGGTGGTAATCTTTAATTGATTGAGTAAAAGAAATGAGAACAATGTGTTTATGCTATACATTCAAGGATAAAAGTGGTTTTGTTGGAGCCACGAGGACCGTGAAGAATGAGAAGATTGAGGAACACAGTGATGTTGAGCATGGTTGTTTAATTGAGATAAGCCTTTATATTTAAATTTTAGCGATTAACTCTTATTGTTTGAGTTTGGCTTAGTAGCTTTTTGATGCTGTAGATTGTAGTTTTGTGATTTTAGACTTGGTAAAACACTATAACTGTTGAAGTTAATGGAATTCCTTTCACTCTTGGTATCTACTAGTAACCAACAATAAGTAACGCCTTTTTGTTGTGGTAATTAACACATAACTTTCTAGACCTTGCATTGTTGATCGAACTAAGCAACAACAACAGCAGTAGTGGCGACGAACTAAGAGAACATAGACCATTGGAGCTGTGGGACCCATTTTTAATAAAACAAGTATTTCCAGTTGAGTGTAAGAGAAGCTGAGCCGTTGCGCCGACTGCAAAGGCATAGCCATGATGATGTGAGCTAGCGAGTGATTGGGAGAGGAAAAAAAATGAAACGTTTTTTTATTTTATTATTTTTTATTATGTTTTTATTTTATTTATACAACGACCATTAGAGTTGTGAGACCCATTTTCCTTTATATAGATGCACGTCAGTTTGAGATAACGGTGTTATTGCTGTTATGAGAGGGGTAAAATCATAGAAAAAACTTGATTATGTGCTTAAATGGTAAAAAAAAAAACGTAAGGGGCATATGTGCTCGTTGGTATAAACATTAGGGGCAGAAATGCACTTTTCCCCTAAAAAATTTTGGGTCGGATCTAACGACAATTCGAATCAAAATCAATTTCTGCATCTTTTTGCTTAATTGAATTGCTCTTGTTTCCATCTCATTCTCTCTTCATCGTCTTTAAATCGATTGGATCTAGGGTTTTCTCTCAACCCAAAATCCCCGATCCGATCAAATCTCCGATCTACGCAGTTGCCGATTACACTCATTCATCAGCTTAGTAGTCACGGAATCAATTATCAATTTGCTTGTTTTACGATCTTTCATCAGGTAAGACCTCCAATTTTAAACCTCATTTCTCTGTTGTAATCATGTTGCTGTTGATTTAGTGATTTTAATCCTCCAAAGAAATTTTGATTGTTAGTTTTTTTTTTTTCTTGATGGTTTAGTTTCTAGTCTGTTACTGTACCAAGAATGCTATATGTAGGATACTAAGTTACAGTGGTAGATGATTAGGGAAAAAATGCAATTTGAGCTTTGAATTTATAACATTATTAAAGATTGAATAAGAATTGAACTGAGTTAGTTAAAGAAAATCGAAGCTTTAGTTCTGGGGAAGTTATTTATATATGTTTAGTTAAGATATGTCTATGGCATTGTTTAGAACAAATCATGTGCAAGAATTCAATTCAATTGAATTTTACACCACTTCTTCTTTTTCCTTTTTTCTTTTTAAAGAAATGAAGCGGTGTTATTGCTTGTCTTCTTTTAGATTCTTTTGATGAATTATAAAATGGAAGCGAACAACTTATGTCGTTCAGGTTGTTTCTTGTATAGATTCTAAGATTCAAGATTGGAGATCAAGTCACAGCTGATTCAATCTATGAAATAAAGTGCTATTGTAGATAACGTTAGCATGCTCTTGAACTAGATGGTTAGAGCTACAATAAAGTTGGACCCTTTGACTAGATTTATATATACAGATTAAACCTGTTTATTTAATGAGGCAAGAAATATATATAATTAATTGATTCACATTATAATTTTTGGATAGCACATGTGCTTTTTCATCTTGCATTATTTGTAGACATCACTCTGAGCTGCATTCTTATAATATTATGTTAATATTCATTTTGAATTATTTGTTTTGGCAGGTTAGGTTATGGAAGCTTAGGCATATAATACATAAAATTTTATTTTGTTGAAAACCATGGGCCCTGAAAATCCTAATCGTCCGAATTTTCCTATGACACCTTCACCTACTCCATTTGCTGCTGCTCCTCCAACAATGACACAATTTTCATCATCTGGCCCTGTGGCTGGATCTGAGGCACCTGGTTTCAGACCTGGTCCACCAGCAGTTCCTCAAACTACAGTACCTTCTATTCCTTCTGGGCCTCCAGGCGTATCACAGGCCCCTGGTTTTAGACCTGCTCCTCCAGCATCATATGTGCCCTCTGCTGTTGGACCCTTCCAGCGCTTCCCAGCTCCACAATATTCCTCTACACCTCAAGCTCCACTCACTGGGGCTCCTCCAGTTGGGCAACCACTGTTTCAACCTCCTGCAGGTCAAGTATCATCCCCGCCTTCATTTCATTCACAGCCACAGGTGCCTTCAGTACCAATGGGATCTCCACCTTCAAATGTGAACATTCCTCAATCTTCATCAGATTCATTGCTTTTTAATCCTAGACCAAGTTTTCAGCCATCAATTCCTCCAGTTGATTCATCTTACCCTCATACCAGAGCCACTTTGCAGCCACCTTTACCTGGATACGTAAAGCAATCCACTGCAATTCCACAAGCCCCACCTATACAGTCTCCTTTTCAAGCTCAACAAAGAAGTTATGCACCTCCCGCAACAACACTATCTCCTCCTTTTCCTTCTCACCAAGGGGGTTTTGTTCAGCCTCCACCTGTAGCAGCTCCTTTTGGCATGCATCCAAGGGACCAAATCCAACATGCTAGCTCCATACCTCCCACAAGTGGCATCCATAGCTTGTTAGAAGATTTCAATTCACTCTCTATTGGATCCATTCCAGGATCAATTGAACCAGGAATTGATCCGAAAGCATTGCCGAGGCCATTGGATGGTGATGTGGAGCCACCTCCAATGGCTGATTCATTTTCTATGAATTGTGATCCTAGATATCTACGGCTTACTACTAGTGCCATACCAAATTCTCAGTCTTTGGTTTCAAGGTGGCATTTACCTCTTGGAGCAGTTGTTTGTCCTCTAGCGGAAGCTCCTGATGGGGTTAGTATCTTTGCATAGAAAGTCATTTTACAATTTTGACCTTCTATAATTATCATTTGTCCTAAAATTTATATTGTCCAGTTGTTTATTGGTCATCTTCTTTACTCAGGAAGAGGTGCCGGTACTTAACTTTGTTTCGACTGGCATTATTCGTTGTAGAAGATGTCGAACATATGTGAATCCATTTGTCACCTTTACAGATGCTGGGAGGAAGTGGCGTTGCAACATCTGTGCTCTGCTTAATGATGGTAAATCTTGCCTATCTTCTGGTAGATGTTGATGTGAGAAGCCATTTGATAGTGTTCAATGGCAAAAAAAAATCTGTTTGCAATCAGGAGTGCTGTGTTTTTCTGTGAGATTTTGCTCATGGTTAAGTCTGTATTTTATGCACATGTTAAAGAGTTTTGTGCCTTGAGAACAACATGTTTATGAGGAATTAAAAAAGCTATTTGACAGAGTAATAGTAAATTATTGCATAATTCTTACAGCTTTTATGATCTTTGGAGGTTTTTGACTTTATTCAATTTATCATATGGCTGTAAAATCTCTGAAAAAGAAGCTACTCCTTGGAGTTGTCTATACTCTATAAGTCCATCTTAGTGGCTGTACTTACATATAATAGGATGATGTTTAGACTTTAGAATGTGGTTTTGCGTATTCTTTCAACTTTTGCTAGTAATATGCTATTGATTCTTGGGACTCTTATGGAAAAAACTGCTTTAACTTGGTATTAATTTAGATAATTCCAGTTCATTAAATGGAACAATTTACATGGGCACTTTTCTCTCTTAGTTGATGTTTTCTAGTTAGTATCTTATAGACTTGGCGTAATTACTGTTTTTCAGATGATATTTTAAAAAAAAAAGAAGCATTCCCTAAACACTTTTCTTCTCTTATGTTCAACTACTTCATTGGTTATTTTGATGTGTTTCATTGGATTTTGTATTCTCTATTATAGATATCTTCAATTATATATTTTTTTTGGGTACTCTGAACATGGGATTATTTCTTTTACAGTTTGATATTTATTCCATATGATCATTACAATTGTAGTATTCTTTAGTTACAAGCATAGTTGCTGATCAATAATTAATTCTCATCTTCAGTTCCTGGCGAGTATTTTGCTCATTTAGATGCCACTGGCAAAAGAATTGATTTGGATCGGCGACCTGAGCTTACAAAGGGTAGTGTGGAGTTTGTTGCTCCAACTGAGTATATGGTGCGACCACCAATGCCACCATTGTATTTCTTTCTCATTGATGTTTCCATATCTGCAGTTAGAAGTGGCATGATTGAGGTAAGTTCTTTTCAGCTTGGGAGTAGGATCTGTTGCCAAATTCTCTAGCCTATCACAACTAAAATGTTTGAAAAGTGAGACCTTTTTTCTCTCCTTCTGCTATATGATTCTTGTCTATTTAATTTGAACTCAGGGTGTCATTTGAGCTATGTATAGCCCATTTTTATTTCTCAACAGAAGGACAGATTAATATATATTTGCACGCTGGCCTTCTGTGAATGGCATATGCAAAAATGTCCTTCAGGCTTTGCCTAAGTGAACACATAAATTTGGGGAATGTTGAAGGTGTGAATGTCAAGTGTAAAACTAATGCTGAAGAGAAACAAAAGGATTGTACAGTTCTATGTAGTTGAACATGGCATCTTGTCAGATTGAATGATTGATTATTTTTTCTGCAGATTTTTGTAATCAACCTATAATAATGGTGGGTGTTGTTGATGTCATCTTTTGCAAAGTTTAATCTAATTCTTATCCTGGCATGGATTTTTCTGGGGCTATTTATTTGAATTCACTTTCAACCTGAGGAGTGTATGCACATTTGCCTATGGCTTATATTGACCTTTGAGTTCTGTATGTAGGTTGTGGCCCAGACTATTAAGTCTTGTTTGGACAACTTACCAGGCTTCCCCAGAACACAGATTGGATTTATCACTTATGACAGCACGATACATTTTTACAACATGAAGGCAAGTGATGTCATTATATGAAAGCTAGTTCTCTGAAATGCTTCATGTATTATTCCTGAAAATTGGCTTATTTAGCTGAACATATTATTTGTTTCTTTTTGGTGCAGTCATCATTGACGCAGCCTCAGATGATGGTGGTTTCAGATTTAGATGATGTATTTGTTCCATTGCCTGATGATCTCCTTGTTAACTTGTCGGAGTCAAGAAATGTTGTGGAAGCATTTCTAGATAGTTTACCATCCATGTTTCAGGATAACATGAATGTGGAATCTGCCTTTGGTCCAGCTTTAAAAGCAGCATTCATGGTTATGGTGCGTGAGTTTTTCTTTTCTGAAGTACTTGCCTCTTTATATGGTTTTGGCTAAATATTTAACATACCTGCAAATTTGGTGTCTTGTGCTAAAACTTATTGGTGTATTTGTGTAAGAGTTCATTGCAACATAAGAGCTAAGTAGAAACAAATCAATTGAATGATCATTAAACCTCTTTTTATCATTTCTTTATGTAAATGTTGAAGTTTTTTATTAAGTGAAATAACTTCTTGAAGAAAGAGTGGGAAACAAGTTGACGTGGTGGCAACTAGAAATAATTTTCACATAAATATAGGAAAATAGGACTTTTACATACAGCTATATCTACAACCTAAACGAACCATTAATCCTATCTGGAAAAGGCTCTGCATATGTTCAATTTCTCTCTTCCATCCTTCTGTACTTTTCTGATGTAGAACTTCTTTTTGTAGCTTGCTTACATTGCCTTTTGATGGTAATAAGGTTGTTGTTTACTATTATTTCTGAAATAATTTGGTCATCAATCTCCTATGGGCTGACCTCTCTTTCTCTCTCTTTATCTCTCTCTCTCTCTATAGAATCAACTTGGTGGAAAATTGCTAGTTTTTCAGAATACAATGCCATCTCTTGGTGTTGGCCGTTTAAAGTTGCGTGGTGATGATCTTCGCGTTTATGGAACAGACAAAGAACATGCTTTGAGAGTACCAGAGGATCCATTCTATAAGCAAATGGCTGCTGATTTTACCAAGTACCAGATAGGAGTTAATATATATGCATTTAGTGACAAGTACACTGATATAGCTTCCATAGGTACTGCATTTACTTTTTCTTGATCCATGCTGTCTGTTGGTACAATATGAAGTTGAATTTGCACTGTGCTTGATTTCTGTTGGTACCAAATTTGGAACTTTAAATGTTTACAGTATCTCTTGTGGAGGTTTTTAGAAGTATGCTTTTGAACAGTTATATATAAAGAATGTTGCTTGCTATTAGACTTGGGGTTAGGATGATTTACACATCCTTGAATGGTTTTCATTATCGATGGTAGCTTGATTTTATATTTTCCTTAATTTGATGATCCTTGCACCTTTCTTGGAACTGCTGTGCCTTTAGTTATTATGTAGTGAAAGTGTGTCTGTAAATGGAGATGCACATTTTTTGTCTATGGCTATTTTGCTGGTTGTTTTTAGTTCTATTTTTCTCAGTTATTTGTTTATTGTAAATTACAATGGCAAAACCTTGTTGAAGGTGAGATATTAGTAATTGCAATGAATTAGTTGCTATCTCTGTTTATAGGTACTCTGGCTAAGTATACTGGAGGACAGGTTTATTATTATCCAAGTTTCCAATCCGCCAATCATGGGGAGAAGTTGAGACATGAATTAGCTAGGGATCTTACAAGGGAAACTGCTTGGGAATCTGTTATGCGCATAAGATGTGGAAAAGGTGTGTCCATGAAAATTTTCTTTTTTCTAAAGCATTATGCATTTTAGAAGATATATATGACTATGTGAAAAGCATAATTGTTGTTTATAGTTTTTCATTTCTTTATTCCCCCCACTTACTTCTCTGTTTCGGACTGGATCAAAGGAATGCTGACTTACCCGCTTCCATGCTCTGTTCTTCAGGGATTCGTTTTACATCTTATCATGGGAACTTCATGCTAAGGTCCACAGATTTATTAGCACTTCCAGCTGTTGATTGTGATAAGGCATATGCAATGCAGTTATCACTGGAAGAGACATTGCTGACTACTCAGACTGTATATTTCCAAGTTGCTTTACTGTATCCTTTTAGTGGAAATGTATGATCACATTTCTAAATTTTTAGCTGCATGCTCATGTGTATTTTGTTTATATGGCAGTTGTATGTTATAATTGGATTTTCTCCTTAAGAGAGGGTACAGCTATTGGTTGATTATTCCCTTTATTTCTGGATCACTGTTTTTGCTATCAAGTCTGTTAGAAAATAGAGAAAATCATTGTTAAAGTCAACTAAGTTATTCGTGGGTTTCCATGTGTGTGTGTTTATTTTTTTATTTTATTTCATTTTTGTCCTGGATAGGGACAAAAAGAAAAAGAAAATGCTTCTTTCACTGTGTGTAAGCAATTGGATACTGGGACGTTTGTCTTGTTAGTCTAAATTATCAAGTTAATATTTTTGGAATCAGAACCAATGTGATTAATGTTTTCTTAACAACCAAAAGATATACTGCATCTTGTGGAGAGAGGCGTATTAGAGTACATACAGCAGCAGCTCCTGTGGTTGCTGATTTAGGGGAGATGTACCGCCAAGCTGACACTGGTGCCATTGTTTCTTTGTTTTGTAGGTTAGGTATGTGTAAACTGGATTCTATTCTAATACTTGTTTGGATCTTAATCTTAAGAGAAACACCATGATTTTATGAACAACTGATGTTATTTGCAGCCATCGAGAAAACTTTGTCACATAAGCTGGAAGATGCACGAAACTCTGTACAGCTAAGGATTGTGAAAGCGCTCAGAGAGTACCGGAATCTCTATGCTGTGCAGCATCGCTTGGGAGGCCGGATGATATATCCAGAATCTCTAAAGTTCTTGCCCTTGTATGGATTGGCACTTTGTAAATCAACACCTCTTCGTGGGGGGTATGCCGATGTTCAGCTTGATGAACGTTGTGCTGCGGAATTTACAATGATGGCATTACCTGTTAAAAAGCTGTTGAAACTTTTGTATCCTAGCTTGATTCGCATAGATGATCATCTCTTAAATGTAAAAATTTCCCTCTAACACTCAATTCCTCATGTATAATGTGTACTCTGTGTCAAGATTGGTGATGCATCTCAATCTCATTTATGCAGCCTTCTGCCCAAGCTAATGACTTCAGAAAGATCATAAGGAGGTTACCACTGACTGCTGAGAGCTTAGAATCTAGAGGCCTTTATATTTATGATGATGGTTTTCGGTTTGTATTATGGTTTGGTAGAATGCTTTCACCTGATGTAGCTATGGGTCTACTTGGGCCAGATGCTGCAGCTGAGTTATCAAAGGTATGTACTGTTGCTGCCATAATCTTTCTCATTAATATCAAATCTATTGAAGCATCACATGCTTTATGCTCATTTGCACAATTATATATGGCATGATTGGGAGTTTGGATGGAAAACAATTCTGTGATTAAAAAATAGATAAGGAAGAGGAGGAAACTAGAAGTAATTTCTTCCATTTCCCATAGTGAAAGGAATAAGAAAGACTATTTAATAATTATACTCAAGAGGAAAGCATAAATAATAGATAGCTAATTGTGCTATCCCTTAGTTCTTTGGGGAAAGTAGTTAGGGTCTTTAGGGTATACCTGGCTTCCCTTTACCTTTGTTTTCAGTTTTCTTATATATTCATATGTGGCATAAGAGTTAACCATCTGCCTTCTAGTCTTTTATTCACTCCCATATCTCCATCCACATGAAGCATTGCAGATTTATTCTTGAAGGTAAAGATTGGATTGTGTCTCAGGTAAATCTTGAAGGTGGTGTTTATGCCATACACACAATCATATAGTGGAAATAAAAGAAAATTTTGAACATGGTGAGATTAATTTGAAGCATGTCATACACTGATGGTGTAGTAGTGGATCATCCCGTATTCTTCTTATGAATAAGAAAGGGGAAGAAAGCTATTATCAATGGATGGAGTAGGGTGCCTGTCACTTGCAGATGTAGTTTAATTAGATTTTGTTTTCTTGTTGTGGAGGATTTTATTTTTCTCATTTTTTTTAGATTCCTATGCATGGATATTATTTTTCAAATGAATTGTTTTTGCTGTTCTCTTTGGTTGTTGCTGCCTTAGTCTAAGGCTATAATTGATCTTCTATGGTGCTAAACTTATCAGGTTACACTTAGAGAGCATGATACTAATTTGTCAAGAAAATTGATGGAGATGCTTAAAAAATTAAGGGAGAGTGATTGTTCGTACTATCAACTGTGCCATCTCGTAAGACAAGGTGAGCAGCCTAGAGAAGGCTTCCTTCTCCTCACAAACCTTTTGGAGGACCAGAGTGGAGGTACAAATGGATATGTTGATTGGATGGTGCAAATACATCGACAAGTCCAACAAAATGCTTAGGTGACAGGTATTCATATTTTTATGCTGGTTCATCAGGTTACCTTGAGGAAGGACTTTGACATGATTGTGTTACCATGTATCTGGTAACAATGTGCTCTTCGAACACTGACCAATAAAAGAGGCTAATATTTTTTGTTTTTCCTAACATATTGTTTCAACATTTTTGCTTCTGTGTTTCATATTGCCTCCCACTCATACCAAAAAAGAAAATCTATGGTCAATTTCATTTTTGTGAATTTTGGTCTCGAAGGGTCATATGCAGGCAGAGACTTGAGCTCAATTATTTTGAGCTTCAGTGTTGTTTCCATGTAAAATTTATGCTCATTTTTGACCTCTGTTATCCTTAATGATGTCAAGAAAGTTGCAGATTTCATCCTGGGTTTTAAATTTCTTCTAAGTAAATGTTGGCTTTGTGGGCTAGTTTCATTCCTTGTCTTGTCTTGGAAGCAGCAACTGGATCTTGTTTCATTTTATTCACTTTTGCCCATGACTTGATTGTTTTCAATGTGATCTGGTCAGCCTCAGTTTCTATATTACAGAAGGTACACGTAACATGGCAGGAAATCTGTCCATACAAGTTACATCCAGCAATTAAAATTCCTGCCATGGTCCATTCAAATATTATTAAAATCAAAAGGCTTCAAGTCATTAAATGTTCGTTTGATTGTCCTTGTTCATGTTGTTTGCTATTCTGAGAGTTATTGTGTGGTAGAATTAACTAAATTTTTAAGTGTGACTTGGAAATTGATATGCTAATGATTTTAAGTCTGGACATTTTCAATTTTGCAGGATTTTATCATGGGCTTGTCTGTCCCCTGCTTGTAGGGTGATCAGATCACAAGTAAATCTGAACAGGACTGGACATTTCTTCCCTTCAAAATTGTGGGAGGTTGAGTTGAACGAGATCACCAGATAAGTTATGAAACACCAATTTGTTTGGCGCATCAGAGGATTTAATATTAGAGTGAGATGTACTCTAGCATTTGTATGGTGCTGCAAGTTTCAACTGGGGAAAGCAAACTAGATCAAATTTTTGTATCTGATAGCTCAATAAATTCCCTGCAATATTTACAGTTATGCTATATGCTCCATTTTTTCTCCTTCGATGCTAAAATTTTGAACTTCAATTAGGCAATTGACTGCCTTGGGTGGTGTTATGGACTAATTAGGAAGTTTTGGCTCACCGTTATTTCACAGTAACAATTTCTGTATATTGGAAGCCATGCTTGATTTGTGATTATGACTGTTAATGCTGGCACTTGTTAATCAATTATTGTTATTATTATTATTTTTGGCTGGGCAAACAACTTTCTCTTGCCTTTTGGCGATTGATTAAACTTACAATGTTAAAAATTAGGGGTGTAAACCGTGTAATTGAGTCAACTCAAGTCGGAATATTGCCAAATTCAAACTCGATTAATTTGAATCGAGATTCAAGCTCTATCTAGTTTTGTTTTTGAAATTTAATCTCAACTTTATTAAATAATTTTTATACTCACAAGTTTGACTTAATTATTTATATAAACTTAAAAATTTAAATAAACAACTCAAGTTTGATAGAATATTTATATAATTATTTTAAAATAAAAGGTCAGTTGATTTAAAAAATCCAAACCTTTGTGACGGTGGAATTTTATTCCATTCTTAAAACATTAACATGTGTAGCTTAATTTCATAAATTAGTAGCAATTATAGTCCAAATTAAATTTTGGTAAGATGTGGTAGCCAATTAAGCTCCATCCTAAATTTAATTTTGATTTAATTTTGATCAGAAGTGGCAATCGACTAAACTCCATCTCAGCAGGCGTAATGTAGGTTCCACTGTCACATAGATTGACCCAACCCAAAGACATTTAACCAAAGATTAAAAAGATTATTTTTTCCTCTCATCATCACCACCGCCACCACCACCATGGTGCCACAACAACTCAAATGACGGTTTGAAATCAAATCATCCAATCAATGAAATCTTATGACTAAGAACATACAAATTTGCTCTGTGAGCTCAATGTTTTGCATCAAACATCTTTTCCTTCAACTTGAATAGGAAATAGGAATGAGCTCATAAGCCATGTAAATTTCAGCTTGCAACTCCAAACGAAAATGATGCCACAATATCAAGTAATTTGTTGCTCACTTCAACTTCCATGATTCTTCAACTTGAATGTGTGAAAGCTATACACTACAATTTGCTGTTTATATTATATTTCATTTTTTACCAACCATGATTTTACTTGCAGCACCACGATTTCATTAGCCTTCAGATTTTTTGCAATTCATAGCTCACCTCAAGTAAATATGATAAAAAGCCATTATAAAGCAAAGATCTTTGAACCCACAACAACCTTAAAAGATTAAAAAATCAAAGAAAACCGAGTTCTTGAATCAGCCTAATACGTAAAGAGGAACAAAAGAAACATAATAAACATATAAAAAAAACTTAAAATGCAGTGATTTGACTTGTGGACACAAGTTTAGGAATGAAAAATCTTCAAAAGCTCTTTAATGTGAACAAATATTAAAATGTAAGGGTCCACTGCAATACAATTAAAGTTCAAAGGTTCGAATTAGTTGTTGGGAGATATTTGCCGTAAATGTGGTTCTGTTCGGATTGAACCATATTAGTCAGAGTTCAGTCTGCTCAGAATACTGGTGGTTTAAATAAAAAAAAAAGTTTAAGAGTTCAATATAATAAAACGTGAATGTTTAAGGGTTTGAAAATAAATTTTATCTGTCATTTTTAATTTACACTAATAAAATTGGACACACTCCTTTAATTTTTTACCTTATTGCAAAAGAAAAATAAACAAAAATAATTTAACAGAAAAATTAGTTCAAATTTAATGATGTTAATTTAAGGACATAAACATTAACGAAATAAAAGTTTGAGGCTTAATAAAAGATGAAAATCCTGATAAAAATTAATTGAAAGAAAATGCAGAAGTTAGAAACTTTAAAACTCATTGTTTTTTCAAAGCAAGTTTTAGTTTATTTATAATCATTATTGACTGGTAAAAAATACTCTTATTTTATGGTGAAATGCATAAAATAATTTATAACTGTTGGATTAATTGGTGGGGAATTATTCCCATTTAAGCAAAAATTTTCGTTTAAATTCTGATGTATGCAACTAAACCGCATTAGTTAGAAGATATCAATAACTTAAAAAATAGGATAGAGATTTTTGCACTCCATTTCTATTTTTTTAGAATTGTAAATTACATAACTATCATCTCTTGAAAATTTTTATTCTTTTATTAATTACAATTACAAAACTACCATTTTTTCATTTTACTTCCAAATTCACTGTTTGATCTTTAACATTTTAAAACTACTTGTAATTGAGATTTTTTTTTTGCATTAATAAAATTTAATATAGTCATTTTTTTTTTATAAATACTCTTTAACTTTTAACTTATCTTGATTGTAAAATTTGCACCAATTATAGTAAATAATAGAACTTTTATTTTTTGTGAATAGTTTTTTTTAAAATATCTTATGCACATAATTTTATTTTTTTTATTTTTGTCATCATTTTTAAAAAATAATTAAAAATCAAATTATGTGATTAGAAAAATCATTATAAAAATTCAACAATAATTCATCATATAAAAAGTATTCATAAATTCAATGAATAGAGTTAGGATCAATTTACATCTAATTTAGATCAAATATAACCCAACAAATACTCTAATTAAATTATACTATAGAAAGTCTATTTGATAAAAAAAAATTATAGCACCTATTTTTCTATTATTAATATGTTGTAACATTTGTCTTAAAAATTAAAATTACAACAATTTTTTATATGATGGATTTTGATTAAATTTTTATAATCTATGTTTTAATCATGTAATTTGATTTTTATATTATTTTTTAAAAATTATGATTAGAAAAATAAAAATAAAATAATATGTATATGATATTAAAAATCCGTTCATAGAAGTAAAAACTAAAAAATTGTTCATAAAAAATGAAAAAAGATTGTTATTTTTTTTATAATTGGTGCAAGTTTTATAATT
>CATIWK010079315.1:0-25936 GCA_949634005.1 Mallotus japonicus
CAATTAAAGTTCTACAGTGGTAAAAATATAATAACTAATATTTATTATTTTAATACTAATTCATAAATATACAGTTTTAATTATATTTCAACATTTAAAATTATTTATTTAATTATAAATTAAGTACATCATTATATTGTATATTATTTACTTAGTAAGTCTATATTATTATATATTACTACTAAAACTCCATGGTTTCAACATAAAACTACATAGTTTTATATTAGAACTATATAGTTCTATGGTGATTAAAATATAATAATTAATATTTGTTATTTTAATACCAATTCATAATAAAATTATATAATAAAATATTCATAAATACATAATTTTTAATTATATCTCAATATTTAAATTTTATTTATTTAATATTAAATTAAGTACATTATTTACCTAGTAAGTTTATATTGTTATATTTACTACTAAAACTGCATAGCTTTAACATCAAACTATGTATTTTGTAGTGAATATATATAGTTTTACGTTCTACTTATTTAATATTAATATAAATTTACATCAAAATTATATAATTTTATATTATATATGTAAATTTTACTATATTTAGTAATATAAATTTATTACTTAATAATAAATTAGTATTATTTACTTAGCAATAAATCAATAACAATAGTTATAGTATAAACATATTATATTTACTTAATAATTTATATTTATTTATTTAACATTAATTTTTATACTAATTTTTTTAGTATGTGTTAATGTCATTATTTAATTATCATAAAAATGTTCAAAGCGAGTTAAACAGGTCCCACCTATTTAAATAACATGTTTAGACACATTTATAAATAAATGGGTTAGATGGATTCAACTCGTTTAAATATGCTTTTAAGTATATTATAAATTGATTTACCTATTTATAATATAAACCCATTTATTTACACTTGAATTCGTTTAATTTCATATCGCATGATATTGTTTAAGGGTTTGTTTGGCTAAACTGTTGCTGATAGCTAATAGCTATTGTCAATGGTCGATAGCTGATAACTGTTACTGATGACTGATAATTGATTGATATTATGTGTTTGGTAAAATTATAACAGTTGTTGCTGATAGTGTATTTAATTATAGATATAGACATTAGTTAATTTATATACCAATAATCATATTTTATATTTATTTTCTAAATAATAAATTATATATTTGTGTGTGTTTTATTAATGTAAATGTTAGGAATAATATATATGATTTAAAAATAAATATTATTATACTTATAATTAAAAATATTAAGGTAATTTTTATTTTTATTAAATTTTTGAAACTACATTTTAAATAAAATATATAATAATATGTGTTGTTATTAGTATTAGAATTTATGATTTTTGAATATTGTTATTAATAAAATTTTTAATATTTTTATTTGTGTGGATGTTCTTAATAATTTTTAAATTAAAATTAAGTTAAGAAGGATAAGATAGTAAATTTATTTTTAAAATGATAGTTGTTAGTGAAAAGTTCTAACTTGTAGCTGATGTAAACTGTAGTTGTTTAGTATCCTAACAGCTACCAGCCAACAATTTATTAAATTAATCAAACATTATTATCTTAACTGTTGGGAAATGAACATTTAAAAAACTCCTTCCAACAACTAATCCAAACATCCACTAAATGGTTGATGTTACAAATTGGCATGTGACTGAATCTTTAAAAAAAGTGGCCACAAAATTAAAGAAAGATAATACCATATATAAAATTTACATTCGAGAAAAAAAATCCTTAAACATGTCCTCCAAAAACAGCATGGTGTTTCTTTTGGGGCCTTGAAAAAAATTGCCCAAAAATTTCTTAAATTTTCCCAGCATCAAAAAAAAAAAAAAAAAAATTACTCAAAACAAAAATTTGCAAATTTAATTTGGGATCCATTTTCTAGCCGAAACCGAAAATTTTCAAGGTAACCAAACACAATCTGTAATAATAAGAAAAAGAAAGCTTAATTTTTTTTTTTAGAAAAAGGGAAAAACACTAACCATTGTCTTTCCTAATATATTATATTCTCTGTTTACAGTGCCTAGCTGATATATGTGCCTCTGTAAGTGCCTATCTCTTACCGTTTACACCAACGAACCACTTAAAATTTGACATTAGTAAAAATATATAAACAAAAACTAATTTTAAAAAAAAAATAAAGTAAATCTCATATTGAAAGTGTATACACCATGTTTATCTTCAAATAATGTGATAAGGGTTTGTTTGGTTTAATTGTTTATATTAATTAAAATTTGTTATTGATAATTAGCAGTTGATTATAAATGGATTGGTAAAATTGTATTAAATGTTGTTGTTGATGTGTAAAATGACATGATATAACTTATTTTTAACTGTAATTTTATATATCTTATAATATTTTTAGTTATATAAATTAATTAAAAATAATATGGTAATAGATAAAAGTTTATTATTTTTATTTTATATATTATTGAAATCACTAATAGAAACTATTTAAAATTGAGTTTTAAAATCTAAATTTTACTAATATAAAATGTTTTAAATATATGAAATATAAATATTATATTATTTAATTACTAATTTTAATTAAATTAATGTTTATTTTCTTATGAATTATAAAAAATTAATTGTATAAATTTTGGTTTAAAGAAATTGTTTGAGTATTATTTATTTTTATCAGAATAATGTAGTTCAAATAAAAAATAAATTCAAATCAGTTATTCAACTTGTAGAAAAAAAAATTTAGAATAAAACTAATAAAATTCAAAATAAATATTAAAACAACTCTAATTTTTAAACCTCACCAACTATTTAAAATCTAATTGTTTTAGCTAAACCAAACACACTATGGAGCTAAAGCATTGATTATCTAAAAATCATAGATATGCTAAAAGTCTTGTAGTATAATTAAATAGATGGAGTTCCTCACCTTCCTACCGCATCTCAAACATGGGACTTCCAACTAATTGGATCATTGCTTTCCTAGTCCACATAAATACAAAGCTTAACTAATAGAATTGAAGTACCAACTAATTTAATATAGATCACTCATTTTAGTAGACAAAATGTATTGAGTTTGACTCTTCTAAATTATTGATTTGTAGTGGAGCTATTTTTGTATTTATAGTTGATATGTGTGTGTTTTATATATATATATATATATATATATATATATATATATATATAGTTGAAATTAAGATTGTGCAAGAGTTTTATAGAGTTCAAACCGTTCTGAAAAAGTGAATTGGAAAATTTTTTAATCCGAAAATTTTTATTCATCGCTTAACTTTTTTCAAACCGAATCTTTTTGATATTTATTACTAAAACAGATTTAGAGATTATATGTTCTCTGAATCGAGAATTGAATTGAAAAACCAAAAACTGGAACTCTTATATATATAATCGGTATCTTTATTTTTTATAAGACTAGAAATTTAGAATTATGTGTTATAAATAAAATTAGTACCATTTTAATAATTAATTATATCCAAATAATTTATTTTAGATAATTTACTATTAAATGTTAACTTAACATATAATATTTGACATTTTAAATACTAATTAATTATTTGAAATAAAATAAATATATACTCATTAATTAAATTTTTATAGTTAATTTTAAATACATGTTTAAATCATAAAATATAATTTAAATTTACAAGTAAAATTTTTATAATAAAATTTATAGTAATTACTTTATATGTTCAAGTTATAAATTACTAAAATATAAATATTAAAATAAAACTTAAAAGTAAAATTTTAAAAAAATATATATAGTACTATTATTAAATATAGTATATTTAATATAGGGGCTTTTTGTTTACCTCAACTACAATTTAAATATTTGGTAAAACTCCAAAATCAGCAACTTATAGTTATTTTTATTCAAAACAATAGCGGATTTGATAAATTCTATTTTGAAGTTTTCTCATCTGCTGATAACCGATTTGCATTTATTTTTTATTTAAACTATTTTACCCTTACTGAAAATAACTTATAATAAATAATTTTATTTAAATTAAATGTATTGAAAGAGCCCTAGAGGGGGTGAATAGAGCTAATGAAGGATTTTAGAAAATTGTAAGAAATCTTTAAAGAATTTGAGTAAGAATTAAGAGTAGAGAAGATAAGAACACAAGCAATTAAGGAGTTCGGATTCTCAACAATCCTACGTCTCCACCTAATTTCTGTCCAAGTTAGGATTTTTGAATCACCACAATCTATTCGCTTAGATTGATTTTTACAACCTTGAGTTTTAGGCTCAACTCAAACCTTACAATCAAGAGTTTTTAGGCTAACTCTTCAACCACACAAACAAGAGTTTTGAGGCTCACTCTTAAACCAAATTCCCAAGTATTTTCAATAGGCAAACACTTAAACCACCTCACTTCCCTTTTCTTAATCCCCCCCACCCAAAAAAAAAGAACAAGAATTTCTATTCTAACTCACAACCAACTCTCACAAGAGTTAATCAAATACAAAGAATAATTGAAAAGTTAATGCTCAAAGAATGCTCATAAGAATTTTAATGCTCAAAGTGTATCATTCTCTAATGAAACATTAGAGCTTGTTTATGTAGCTTGAACATAAAAAATATGGCTGTTGAAGCCATCGATTGTGTCTCTAAAGACTTATAACCATCATTGAGTGATTTTCAAACTTTTACAGTTGAACTACCGCTCACGGTTGTGAGGGCAGTGTCTGGCTCGTGAGGGTTAAGTTTGAGAGCCGTTGCATTTGAAAATAGCCATTAAGGCTTGTCTGGCCTGCCCTCTCGAGCTGCTCACGATTGCGAGCATTGCTCATGAGCAGCTCAGAATTCTAATGTTGAAGAAGGCTCGATGATGGCCTGTAGGAGGGCTGCTCGTGAGCCCCCACATAAGCTGGAGGGTGGCTTGTGAGCAGCCACTTGTATAGTCAAAAATTGATTTTTCTTGACTTCTTTTGCATCATTCTTCTTAAGCACATGCATAAGTTTATATTCTTCATCAATTTTCATATAATTGCTCTTTTAAAAGGAATTTCATATCTTCAAAATAATTTGGTACTTGAATGAATAATTTGATCTCGAATAAGAACCCTATAAACTCAAATGAAATTATTCGCAACTCAAATTGTTTGTCAAAGTCAAAATTAAGGGTTTGATCATGCAAATGGTCAACATTCTCCCCCTTTTTGGCTTTGACAACCAATTTGATACATGATAAATAAAATATGTGTTTGTGCAAATTTTAAAAGATCAAAAAATAAGATGTGTAAGTATGTGATATATTAAAAAGCTCCCCCTTAATATATGCATAATTTAAAAAATAAATTTTATAAATTGCATATATATTTACAAGACTCCAATTGAAAAATAACCATAAAGGAGGGAACATCTTAAGAAATTATTTTCACTTTTTATAAAAATGATACAAATATAATAATCATAAGGAAAAAAAATTTTAAAAAATAAATATTAACAAAGCACATAAAAATATAACAAGAATTAACTTTATTATTCAATCTCCCCCTTTGTTAAATGAATCCATAATATAACAAATATAGAAGATAATTTCATTAAACATAGCAAACCAAAATATAACAAGGCCTAACATTACAAATTATACCAATTGAAAATAAAAAGTAAATCAAACGCTTAACAATACAAAATAATAATTTCATTAAACACAAAACACTTAACATAACATAAACATCATTCAAACACTCAAACACCTAGCAACACTTATAATACTAGTAGCACTTACAATGCTAGCAACATGTAACACCCATACTAAGCAAGTAACACATCACAACATCACACATCATAACTTCTCCCCTTTGTCAAATAACAACAAGGGTAGAAAAACTAAACAACAAACTAAACAAAGTAAGATACCAAACATAAACTAAAAGCAAACATAAACTAAACATAAGATAAACACATATTAGGCATCATTGCCATTTTGAGGATCTTGAGGAGGAGGAGGAGGAGGAGGCCATGAGCAATGTATATTATGATGAGCATATAATTGATGAATGTCATACTCCATGTGATCCATATGATGCTCAAATTGATTAAGTCTAGTGTCCTCTTGATCAAACTTATTGTTGAAGTTAGATTCAATAATGGAGAGGCGATCAAAGAATCTTCCAACCAATGCGGGTTCATCAATAATGCTTTGGGAGGTAGAAGGTCCTCTTTTTCTCTTCCTTTGAGGAGGTGCTTGAGGTTGAGGAGGTGCTTGAGGTTGAGTAGGAACTTATTCTTAAGTAGTGTCTTCCTCAAGTCCAACACCTCCCAAATTCTAATTTGCTAAATGTCTTCTAAGTCTTGAGCTAATTCCTCATCAATATCTTCATCCCCTACATCATCTTTCCAAACCCAAATCTCTTTAGCTATCTTGAATTGTTTAGAGTTTTTTAAGAGGTTCTCATCAAGAAAGGAAGGAGGAATTAAGGGAACATTATTCAAGGTGATCCCAAAGTAGTTAGCAATTTTTGTGATTATGCCTCCAACGCATAAGTTACCACTAACACTATCATTTGTTAACCACAAACGTTATTGAAGCCATCTCCCCAATTCCACATCCACATTTTCAACAAAGCAACGAATAAGAAAAATGTCATCAAAGGAAATTGCTTCATTGCTAAGTCCCTTAGCATGAAAAGAGTAGGTAATGAAACGATGCACATACCAAAGGGCTTTGGAAGCAAAGAGGGAGGATTTGGTGTGACCGGCAATAAATGCACTAGCATTAGGCTTAGCATGTTGAATCCAAAAATTATGAGGAGACCAAAGAGTATTAGGAGAAGCAAGACCTCATTGTCTAAATCCAAAAATATCATCAAATTGTTAAGATGTCAAGAATCCATCTCTACCACCCAACCTAAACCTCATGCTATTGAGAGGGTTTTTTTCATCAATGAATTGAACCCTTAAGCAAAAAGTGGATAGGAATTCAATAACAAGGGAAGGATGTGTAGGAAGAGGTTCAAAAGCTAAGTTATAGAAACCTACCCTTTCAAGCATGGTCTTGACTTCTTCATAGCATCCCATCTTCTCTAGAGTTAATTGAGACATGAATTTAGAAGGAATGATTTTTCTCTGGTCAAATTGTTGAGTCCTTTGCCTAATTTGAGTAGAAGAGTAGGAGATGGGAGGAGTCTTCTTAGGTTGATCCTTGGTTGCTCTCCTTAATAAAGATGAAGGGACTTCTTATGTGGTCTTCTTCTTGGGTTCCATAGAGATAAACAAGAAAATATGCTAGAAATTTGAAAGAAAAAGCAAGAGTTTTTGTCTAATGGAAGATAATTGCTAAAGAGAAAGATTTTGATATTGTGAATATTGTGAGAAATGAAGGAAGGATGAATTGGGGTTTAAATAGAAGAAAATTAGGTTGAAAACAATTAATTTGAGTCATAGAAATACTCAAAAATTGCAGGTTACCATTTAGGAATAGGAAAGAGTTTGGAGTTACAAGCCCAATCAAATTAGGATTCCTCGTTTTCAGGTTGCTCCTCATGAGCTGCTCACGATCGTAAGCAGCGCTCGTGAGGGGCACTATCTTCTGACAAGACAAGACGTCACAAGCATAGTCTAACGGCTCGTGAGGAGATCTACGCCCAAACCCCTAAACTTTCAAAAAGTTTGCAATTACACCCCTAAAAATGTGACAGTAGTCCCTATAGACAAATTTGACACTCAATTGAGCTATAATTAAAATCACGTTTAATGCAATCATAATCAACATAGAAAATATATATAATTAAGCATGAAGATAGAGAAATTTAATGAATTTTCTAATTTTAATTGATTAAAAAATTGAATTAATAAAAAAAATGATCATTAATAGCAAATAAAAATGAGATTCAAAAATCAAAAGAGTATGCTAACTTTAAAAAAAAATAACCATAATAAATATTAGCTAGCACCACTCTTAAGAAAATCATAAGAAAAAAAATTTTGTATAAAGGCAATAGAATGGATCATGCAAGTGGGAAATATTAATAAATACAAAAGATTTGCTAATTTCAAATCAATAATTAATTGAATTTAATTTCAACAATCAATCATTAAATAGCAAATAAATAGAGATAATCACTTAAATTTTCAAATTATCAATATTAATCCAAGACATAAATAAAAAATGATTATGCTTATTTTTAAATAATTAATTAATTGAATTAAATTCAATAATCAATTATTAAAAATAAATAATTATATAGAAATACACAAAATGCAAATAAAATTCTACATGATCAACAAAAATAACACAAGTAAAGAAGAAAAAAATTATTAATAAATACAAGTAACATGTTTGCACAAGAATGGCACAACCATCAATTAAGCAATTTATCACATAATCAAGGCAAGCTACCACCATCTATCATACCAAGCTCACGTTTAATAAAATTCAATCTTTCCTCATAAAGAGGCTTGGTAAAAATATTTGCTAATTGATGATTTGTATCAACAAATTCAAGATGAATATCACCATTTTGCACATGATCACGCAAGAAATGATGCCTAATGTCTATATGATTGGTTCTAGAATGTTGAATGGGATTCTTGCTAAGGTTTATAACTCTTGTATTGTCATATTTGATTGGAATGTGAACAACATTAATGTCGTAGTCCATTAATTTTTTTTTTCCATAACACTTGTGAGCAATAACAACTAGCTGCTACATATTCTGTTTCGGCGGTGGACAAGGCAATTGAAACTTGTTTCTCGCTAAACCAAGAAACTAGACATTGTTATAAAAATTGACAAGTTCTGAAAGTGCTCTTTCTATCTAATAAACTACCGGCAAAGTCTGCATCCAAATAGCTAATAAGATCAAAGGTTGAACTCCTAAGATACCAAAGTCCTAAATGCAAACTTAAACTTAGATATTTGAAAATTCTTTTGATTGCATTCAAATGAGACTCCCTAGGAGTAGATTGAAACCAAGCACACAAGCATATAGAAAACATTATATCAGGTCTACTTGCGGTTAAATAAAGAAGGGATTTGATCATACCTCTAAATTTTTTTTCATCAACTGGTTTGTCATTCCCATCCTTGTTAAGTTTAGTTGTGGTGCTCATAGGAGTCTTGCTTGACTTAGCTCTATCCATGCCAAACTTGTTGAGAATTTCTCTAGTATACTTAGTTTGATTGATGAAAATCTCATCTTTGCATTGCTTGATTTGAAGTCCAAGGAAGAATTTGAACTCACCCATCATGCTTAAATCAATTTCTCCTTGCATTAGCCTAGAAAATTTCTCGCACAAGCAATGGTTAGTAGTACCGAAAATAATATCATCAACATATATTTGTACAATAAGTAAATCACGCTTGGATTTCTTTATGAAGAGAGTTATGTCAACTTTTCCTTTAGAGAATCCTTTCTCTAATAAGAAGTTACTCAATCTTTCATACCAAGCTCTAGGAGCTTGTTTCAATCCATATAATACTTTAGAAAGTTTAAACACACGATTAGGAAAATCAAAACTTTCAAAACCTAGAGGTTGTTCAACATAAACCTCTTCTTCAATAAAACCATTTAAAATGCACTTTTAACATCCATTTGAAAAAGTTTAAAATCCATGTATGATGCAAATGCAAGTAGTATTCTAATAGCTTCTAACCTTACAACGGGGGCAATTGTTTCATCATAATCAATGTCTTCCTCTTGATTATAACTTTTAACTACAAGTCTAGCTTTGTTCCTAGTTATGACACCTTGTTCATTCATCTTATTTTTAAACACCCATTTAGTGCCTATAATAGGATGATGTTTAGGTCTAGGAACCAAGGTCCAAACCTTATTTCTCTCAAATTGATTTAACTCTTCTTGCATTGTAAGGACCCAAAATTTATCACTCAAAGCATCATCAATATTTTTGGGTTCAATTTGAGAAATGAAGGCTAAATTAACAATAGACTTTAATTGAGATATAGTAGTTACCCCCTTTGTAGTGTCACCAATGATGAGGTCTTGAAGATGTGCTTTCTTGAATTGCCAATCATTTAGAAGATTATCCTTCAAGGTGGGTTAAGGAATCTCTTCACTTTCCTCCTTTCTAGGATCTTCAAGCTCCAATGGTTTGCTAGTATTTTCTGCTTGAATATTCATATCTTCAAGCTCATCTATATCATCAACACTACAAATATCCTTTCTTGGATCAAGTGGGTTAGACTCATCAAATACAACATGTATAGATTCTTCAACTATAAGAGGTTTTTTTTATTAAAGACTCTATATGTTTTATTAGAAGTTAAATAGCCTAGAAAAATTCCTTCATCGTTTTAGAGTCAAATTTCTCAAGATTATCCTTGGTGTTTAATATAAAGCACTTATATCCAAATACTATTAGATATAAGATTTTGGATTTTCTATTGTTCCAAAGCTCATAAGAAGTTTTGTTTAAAATTGGTCTTTTAAAAACTCTATTTGTTATATAGCATCAAGTGTTAACGGCTTCCGCCCAAAAGTATAGAGGTAAATTATATTCATAAAGCATAGTTCTAGCCATTTCCACAAAAGTTCTATTTTTCCTTTCAACTACCCCATTTTGTTGAGCAGTTCTATGAGAAGAAAACGTATATGAAATTCCATTTTCATTGCAAAAGGTTTTGAAGAATTCATTTTCAAATTCGGTTCCATGATCACTTCTAATAGTTAAAATACAAGAACATTTTTCCTTTTGAACTCTTTTTTAAAAAATTTCAAAGGCTTTAAAAGCACTATTCTTATGAGCAAGAGAACACACCTAAGTGTATCTAGAGTAGTCATCAACCAAGATATATGTATAGTGCATTCCACTTAAACTAGTAACTCTAGTTGGTCCAAACAAATCCATATGTATAAGTCTAAGTGGTCTAAAGGTGGAGACTACATTCTTGAGCTTAAAGGAAGACTTAGATTGTTTTCCCTTTTGACAAGCATCGTAAGGCATGTCCTTAGTAAATTTGAGTTTTGGTAACCTAACCACAAGTTCATGCTTACTAAGATCATCCAACAGCTCAAAGTTTGTATGTCCTAACCTTCTATGCCATGTCCATGTGTTATGGGAAATAAATATTAAGCATTTGAAGTCTTTGTTGTTAACCTTATTCAAATCAATAACATAGACATTGTCTACTCTTTCACCGTTAAAAATTACTTTATCTTCATCTAGACTACTAACAAAGAAACTTTTAGGATAGAAAGTAACTTTATTTCCCATGTCACATAATTAACTTATACTAAGCAAATTATGCTCAAGACCATCAACAAGCAACACATGATGAATGGATAAGGATTGAGGATTACCAATTTCTCCAATGCCTACTATTTTTCCTTTAGCATTGTCCCTAAATGTTACATGTCCTCCATCCTTAACATCAAGCTTGTTAAATTGCTCCTTGTCTCCCCTCATGTGCCTTGAACATCCACTATCAAGGTACCACTTGCTTTTTGCCTTTGTGGACTTCAAGCACACTTACATAGCATAATTTAAATATTCTTTTGAACCTAAGCTTTTATTAGTCTAGGTTTGTTAGTTTCAAAGTAATTCGAAGGAAGCAATGGCAAGTGTAATCTTCTATAGAAGCATACATTGCTAGAGTGACCTTTGGTCATACAATAGAAGCATTTAACATTGGAAAATTTATTTCTTCTAATAGGATATGAGTTCCTAGTAATATGAGACATGCCTTTTGTGTTGTGGTTGTGTGCTTCCTAAAATTCTTTCGAGTCAAAGGAGGAGAGTGAGACATACATTGACAATGGCAATGTGTATTTTGATATGGTTATGTAACATACTTAGGAGTGTTGTGTCTAGTGTATATATAAGCATGTTTAGGTTGTGGTTTTCTAGCTTGAGTTTTACCTTTTTATGTCAAAGAAGGTTGAGCCTTATAAGACTTGTCCTTATCATTTGACACATGAGACCTTTTAGCTTTGAAAGCTTAAGTCTCAAAAGGTTTAGAAGTAGAGGGAGTGGAGTCATACGAAGCTTTAACAAAATTAATGTGAGATGATGATGAGGAAGAGGGCATTCCATTTGTATATCCAGTTCCATGAGTATCTCCATAGAAGTTTTTAAAGTCAATAAGACTATTTAAAGTTTCCTTTCCTCTTTTGAATTTAGAGATGGAATTCTTTAATTCTAAAACCTCATTAGAAAGCTTATGATTTTCATTACCTGCTTTCTGAGTTGGTCCTCCAAGGAATTAGAAGATTTTAAATCACTAGCAAGTTTTTCATTTGATTTAACAATTTTTGAAAAATCATTTTTTAAGCTTTCAAATTCCTTGGTTAGGTTAGATAGTTCATGCTTGTAAAGCTTCTTCTTAGAAAGTAAGCTTTTGTATTTAAGTAAGAGTGTGCTCACAATAGAGCTCTCATCATCATCACAATAATCATCACAAAAAGAATGAGAAGTTGATGGTACCTCATTTATATTTTCAAGAACCATGAAGCAAAGGTTGGTCACTTCTTATTGCTCGTCTTCCTTTTCCGATTCGGAGGAGTCATCCCATGATGCTTTGAAGGCTTTCTTCCTATCCTTTGCTCTATTTTTTTTTGAATTTGAGCTTATGGAACTCACTTCTTATGTGTCCTGGTCTCTTGCATTCATAGCAAGTAACCTCTTTACTCTTCTTGACTTCATACTTCTTATTGAAGTCTCTAGTCCTTAAGGAATTTTTCTTTCTCAAGAATTTCTTGAAGTTCCTTGTAAGCATGGCAATATCACCATCTTCATCACTAGAGTCTTCAAGAATTTCTTCTTCACTATCATCTTGTGAAGCCTTTAATGTTATACTCTTTTTCTTCTCTTCCTTTTCTTCTTGCTCATCTCCTCTTTGATGTATAGTAAGCTTATGTGTAAGGAGCTTTCCAATAAGCACATCGGTTGAAAGAGTTGAGAGGTCTTGAGCTTCCTTAATTGAAGTGACCTGAGATTCTCAATCCTTCTTAGGTAGGATTCTTAGAATCTTGTTGTTCACTTCTTCCTTGGAGAAATGTCTTCTAAGTTTCTTGAGGGTGGTGAGAAGAGCATTGAGACGGTTTGCCATTTCCGCAATCGATTCTCGAGGCTTCATTTTGAAGAGTTCATATTCATACATATGAAATTGAACCTTCTTGCTCCTCACTTGCACATTTCTTTCATAATGATTTTCAAGTGTCTCCCACACTTCTTTTGTGGATTGGCAATGTTGAACTTTGCCACCTTCTTCTCTAGACATAGAAGAGAGTAGTGTGTTCATTGCTCTCTTGTTTTTGTGTTTTCCTTCTTTTTGAGTTTAATTCCATTGACTTCTTTTGAGAACCACTTCAACATCATCGATTTTGGCTTTAGGAGGTTCCCAACCGTCTAAGATGACATCCCACAATTTTATTAGATCACTATCAAGATAAAGCTCCATTTTTAATTTCCAATGTGGGTAGTCACTTCCATCAAAGAATGATCTAAATGAAGAAAAATTTTAAGATTCACTCCCCATGATCTTGAATTCTAGCAATTAAGTTCATAGAACCCAAGCTCTGATACCAATTGAAAGAGCCCTAGAGGGGGTGAGTAGGGCTAATGAAGATTTTAGAAAATTGTAAGAAATCTTTAAAGAATTTGAGTAAGAATTAAGAGTAAAGAAGATAAAAACACAAGTAATTAAGGAGTTCGGATTCTTAATAATCTTACATCTCCACCTAACTTATCTCCAAGTTAGGATTTTTGAATCACCACAATCTATTCACTTAGATTGATTTTTACAATTAACCTTAAGTTTTAGGCTCAACTCAAACCTTACAATCAAGAGTTTTTAGGCTAGCTCTTCAACCACACAAACAAGAGTTTTGAGGCTCACTCTTAAACTAAATTCCTAAGTGTTTTCAATAGGCAAACAATTCAACCTTACACAATTAGAATAGAACCTCACTTCCCTTTTATTAATCCCCATAAAATAGAAGAACAAAAATTTCTATTCTAACTCATAACCAACTCTCACAAGAGTTAATCAAATATAAAGAATAATTGAAAAGATTAAAGCTCAAAGAATGCTTATAAGAATTTTAATGCTCAAAGTGTATCATTCTCTAATGAAACATCAGAGCTTGTTTATATAGCTTGAACATCAAAAATATAATTATTGAAGCCATTGATTGTGTCTCCAAAGACTTCTAACCATCATTGAGTGATTTTCAAACTTTTATAGCTAAACTATCACTCACGGTTGTGAGGGTCAAGTTTGAGAGCCGTTGCATTTAAAAATAGTTGTTAAGGCTTGTCTAGCATGGCCTCATGAGCTGCTCACGATCGTGAGCATCGCTTGTGAGCGGCTCAGAATTTTGATGCTGAAGAAGGCTCAATGATGGCCTGCAGAAGGCTGCTTGTGAGCTCCCTTACGAGCTGGAGGGTGGCTCGTGCGTAGCCACCTGTATAGTCAAAAATTGATTTTTCTTGACTCCTTTTGCATCCATTCTTCTTAAGCACTTGCATTAGTTTATATTCTTCATCAACTTTCATATAATTTCTCTTTTAAAAGGCATTTCATATCTTCAAAATAATTTGGTACTTGAATGAATAATTTGATCTTGAATAAGAACCCTACACACTCAAATGAAATTATTAGCAACTCAAATTGTTTGTCAAAGTCAATTAAGGATTTGATCATGCAAATGGTCAACATGTCCGTAATTAATTTTTATAGTTACTAATCAAATTAATATTATTTTAAATTGTAATGAGTGATTAAATAATTATAATATTTATACCTATAATACAATAATATTTTTATTTTAAAATTTATTTTCAATAATTTCAATTAATAATTTTAATAATATATAAATCAAAGGAAATAAATTATTATTTATTACTATATACTATTTTTAAATAATTTACATAACTAAAAATAATATAAAAATATATGAAATTATATTTACAAATATATTGTACCCTTAATGATCATTTGGCATACTAACAACAACAACTAACAAAATTTTATCAAACAGTTCATATATATCAGCTGCTATAATCAGCTGAACAAAACAACCCTATACAAAACTTTGAATTTTAGTTGCATGTCAAACTATTTTGAAATCTCCATTTGCTTCAAATCTTCACTCCAAATTGTATCAAAAATACGAAATTGAAATTGAAATTTTCAGAATTAAATTCAGAGAATTTACATTCTCTGAACTGTTTCAATCCATGCATAGCTCAAAATTGAAATAATGATTTTAATTGTGTTATTTGTCAATTATGTCTTCCTACAATAAACATGAGAAAATGTTATTTAGTTGATTTTTTTAAAAAAAAAATTCATATGATAATTTTTAATATTTAGTAGTCATAAGAATTTTAATTATTTCAAAGTTCGAGTCAAATGAATTCCATATAAAAAATCATATTCTTTTAATATTTGTTTTTTTTATAATTTAAAATTTTATTTAAAAAAATTCAAATTTTTCATAATTTGAACTAGGAGATGTTACTTTAATTATTTTTTATTTTAATGCAAATAATTTAATGTCAATTAAAATTAATTGACTTGTCAAAACAATTATGTATAAGTAAATTCAAGTTTATCTTCAGTTATCCTCCCTTTATAATCTAGTGGCTCAGGTGATGGACATTATAAGGTGAGCTTATGGATTTGATCCCCACTCCCCTTGACCTTACAGTTGTTAAAAAAAAAGTTTATCTTTAGCTAGCAAAATTTCAAAATAATTATAATACTATGTTTAGCTAGCCAAATTTCATAACAGATGCAATTAAGATGATCAACCCACTCAGAATATGTCATCTTCACTTGCCAAGCATCTCTTAAATTTTCTGCACCGTTGATCATGGTTATAATTGGCTGATCTTTAACGTTATTTTTTAAAAAACATATATATATATATCTGTAATCAAAGCAAAAAGTTTAAAAAATAAGTTGACTTTTTGTTTTTTCATTTTTACGTTATTTTCTATTTTTTTATTTTTCCACCCTTTATTCTCTTTGTGATTTCTCCCAAACCCATCATTATTTTCAGCATTCTTCCACACCTATCATAAATTATAATAAAATTTATAAAATTAACCTCATAATGGATTTTTAGCAATAAAAAAAGTTTAAACGATTATAATTGATATTTCTTTTTCTTTTCATTCTTTTGATTTTATTTTTGAATTTATATTTCTAGTGCTATATGTGTTGATAGATTTTTGTCAATCTTATTCTTCTTCTTTTTTTCTGATTTTGTTTTTAGATTTATATTTTTGATGCTATGAGTGTTGATAAATTTTTGTCAATTCAGAATTCTTTTTTTTAGTTATTGGCACTTAGGTGATTTTTTAATTCTATTTTTTCCATTTTATTTTTGGATTTATATTTCTCATGTTACTGGTATTATTAAATTTTTCTATTGTTTTGGTTGTTTTTAGTTGTATGCTTCATGAGTTTATAGTATGATCGCTACATGGGTTATTTTTTATTGTTTTGAGGTTTCTACTCTATGGGTTTATGGTCTGGTTATTGCATAGTGTTTTTTTTTTTTTTTTTGAGGTTTCTGTTCTATGGGTGTATGGTTTTGTTTGCTGCACAAGTTATTTTTAGTTGTTTTGAGGTTTTTGTTTTATGGTTTATGGTATGAGTTTGTTTGCTACATGGTTTTTTTTTTTTTTTTTTTGAGTTGTTTCGGCTATTTAGTTTTTTTGGTTGTTTTGAAGTCTAGTTGTTGCATTGGTTGCTTTTGGTTGTCTTGAGATTTCATAGTCTTGTTGCTGCATCTTGAATTGTTTCGAATTGTTTCAGTTGTTTGGTTATTTTTAATTATTTAAAATGACCACCTTATTTTTACAATAATTATTGTTAAATAATGTATTTTTGAAAGAAAAAAATAACTGTATTTTTGGAAATTCTTTCCATTTTTTAATTATATATGAAAAAAAATCCCTTTTGTTTAACAACATAGCTTAATAGTAAAGCCACAAGGCATAATATAAAAGAGATAGAGATGGATCCAAACCCTGCTATTTTCAAATATTTTAGTGACACCGATAGAATATTTTATCAGTGAAAGGTTTACGATGTTTAACATTGCTTGGCATGTGGTTATGGGGCCAAACTAATACTCTAAGTCCAAAGTAATCAGTATGGTCCACGATGGGTATGTTCGGCTCAAAGACCGAACCGACTCAACAACCCGACTTGCTAAGCAGGACCACCTGAAAAAGTACATGGTAACAACTAGAGAATAGGACTATGTGAGAATACTCATGTAGGCCTCAATACGAATAATAATATTGTTAGTCTTATAAATTGTGTCGTTTTATTAATTAAATTTTATAAAGAATTTTTTTTACAATCAAATTTTATAAGTTTTAAAAAGATTTTTCGTTAATCTTATCCGTCAGTCAAAGCAGTTTTCCGTTAGTCCACTTTTAAAATTAAACTTTTTTTTACATATCAGTCCTAAAACTATTAAAAATATACTATTTTGATATTTTAAATAAATAATATTTTAATTTTTATTTGTGACTTCTTTTATTACTTAACTTTCATAATAACTATATAGCTCACTAAAATAATTTTAAAACTAAAAATAAAAATTATATTTTTCTTAAATTAGTGGTTATATTGAGAATGATAAATAAAACTAATTATATATACTTAATTATTTGTAAATATACAATTTCAATTAATATATCATAAATTAATAAATATTTTTTTTATAAAGATAAAAACTCATTTAGTTTTGTCAATATTATAATCTGTGTTACATTTTAAAAAAAATTTAAAATTCAATCAAATTTGAGTTAGTCAAATTTTTAAAAAATATTTCTTTAAATTAGAATAATTTATAATAAATATTTGAACAATGAATTAAGTTAACATATTCTTATTATAATTTTAATTTTTATAATAAAAATAATTAATTTAAGATAAAATACAACAAAATTTTATATTTTACCTTAAATTAATTATATTTTATAATAATAAATAAAATTTTTAATTAAAATATTTTATTCTTCAAATTTTTTTGCAAAATAGTCTTATTTAAAGAAATATTTTTAAATTTATCTAATTAAGATACAATTGAGTTTAAAATTTATTTAAAATATAACATAAATTATAATATTGACAAAACTAATTGTGCATATTCAAGTATAAAAAATATTTATTCATTTAAGATATATTAATTAAAATTTATATTTTAAAATAATAAAAATACTTAATTAATTTTTATTTATCAATGTTAATAAAATAATAATTTAAGAAAAACATTTTTAATTTTTAATTTTCTTGAAATTATTCTAGTGAGTTATATAGTTATTATAAAATTTAAATAATAAAATAAGTTATAAATAAATAAATAAAAATATTATTTATTTAAAATATCAAAAATGATATTTTTTTATGATTTTAGGATTAAAGTGTAAAAAAAAAAAAGTTTGATTTTGAAGGTTGACTAACAGAAAATTGTTTTAACTAATGGATAAGACTAACAAAAAGTTTTTTTAAAATTTATAGAACTTGATTGTAAAAAAATTTTTTATAGAACTTAATTAAAAAAAATGATATAATTTATAGAACTAATAGTGTTGTTATCCCGGCCTCAATATATAGACTGTAGTATGAAGGGTACTCCTAAAATGATTTTTTCAAACTCCAAGTACTTTAACACCGAAAATGCATCAATTTTTATAATAACCATGATTCCATGAAGAGTTAGATTTGAACGATATATGTTGTATCAAAGCCAATGACTGCCCACAAACTACTCGACAGAAAACACACACCTAATTAACATTGGCTAAATCAATGATGCTATTGTCGATCTTTCGAGGGGAAAAAAAAAGTTAATTGAAATAATGATTCTCACTATACAATCATTATAATCAGTTAGTACGTCATTATAATCAGTTAATACGTGATTGTTTTCATTTAAATAATATTTTGATGTTTCGAGTTCGAATTTTAATATTAAATTATTATTAAATGATTATTAGAAAACTTTTACCGTCTTTATAATATTTTTTACCATCTTTATAATATTTTTTAAATCAAAATAAATTAATTAAAATTTAATAAACTTTAAATATCAGTGCCTCAAAAAAAACATTCTTACAATCACTTCAAAGAATACGGGAAATTCTTATATTTTCATTTTCATTAAAAAAAATTCAAAATGGATGAGATTCTTTTATTATTTTACATAATATAGACAAATTTATCCTCCTTAAAATAAAAAAATCAAACCAATGAAAATTTTGGTGCTGTAATTGGTCACCTAACCAGTACCCTTCACAACAAAATACAGGGAGCCCAAATATAACAACCTTCAATCTGTACACAATGCAATCCAATACAAAACAGACAAAGCCCAACAAATCCTGCCTTGAACATGCCCAGTATTTGGCAAGGAGGAGAGGATTACAAGAAGACACCCAATAAGGTATCATTTTATATAGAACATAAGAGAATTCACATTACATCTTCACTATATATATATATATATAACAAAAATTTTATCATTTGTATGCAAAACGATCGAAAAACTATAAACACATAACAACCATGTGATTGGAATACACGTATTATACAAAGTAACATAAGTTGTCTATGCCAATCATGTTTGGCCTAATGATGAAGGGCTCATAGCACCGTTTCAGAAAGTCTAGTCCGAATTCCCCCACCTCCAAGTTTGTAAATGGCAAAAAAAAAAAAAAAAAAAAAAAGACATAGCTTGCCTATGATGTCCACTAGAGCAAAAGTAGACTCTCCATAAAAGTATGCACTTTATAGTAACTCCTGTAGGGATAACCTCCATGACAAATGACTTTTTGGATCTCAGGATCACATGAAGCCAACTCACTAGACCTTATCTGAAGTAGAACTTTACCATTCCTTTTAAAGCTGAGTACCCTGACTAATCCTCCATAATCTTGCATGCCAAAAGTATATTGTTTACTCCAAGATTGGGATACACCATACTCTTTCAACACCCAGATGCAACAACTCTCATAATAACCAAGACTCCAGGAAAAATCATCAGATTTCCAGGATAAATGTTGTATCAAAGCTAGTGATTCACCACAAACTACTAAAGAAAGATGATTCTCATTATCCTTAGCTAATGCATCAGGAACACTCATTTTTCTGAACACCTCATCTCCCAAATCAAATGAAGCTAATGCCAATTTGCTAGACGACCCTTCTTCTCCTGGAACGCGAGCAAGCCAATGGAAAACACCATGTGTCAAGGCACGTTTCCTGTCTCCAAAGCAGAAATTAAGAGATGTATCATTTGCAACACTGATACTCCTCCAAGCAGAATTTCTAAGTTCATAAATCTTGACTACCAAAACTGGGTTCATCTTCTCTGGAGGTTGAACAACCTTCACAATCTTGTAGTCATTTCTCTTGTAATCAAAACCAAAGCCAACTACAAATGAGCTATCACCTGATAAGATAGTCAAACATTTTCCAACAACAGGATTCCATAGACAAAAGCGAGAATAACGAGAATCTGATAAGCATATCAAACCATGACAGGAACTAACAATTTCAAGATATCGTTGATTCTTGAATGGGAAATCAAGTTCTTGATGCACCCTGAACGATTCATCATCATCATCACTATATAAAATGAACCGTTCTTTACAATCAGGAACAGATTTCTGCTTGACAAATGAGTAAGAATATTGGAGTTTGCTGCTGCAGGAGGAGTTGATGTGGGTGGAGATGAAACTATAGTCTGAGATTAGAGAGTGCCAGGATTTGCATACACACCGGAATCTCAGAAGAGATTTCACTGGTAGTCTCTTCAGGATTTCAATCAGTATCTCCTCAGGAATATTTTCTGGCATGATTCTTGCTTTAGCTTCCTGCAGCTTCTTTCTCCTGGCAACTACTTAGTGATTTTATTTTTCTTCTTTTTTATAAAAGACTAAACAATGTTGAATTGTCAAGCTTGAAGTCTTTATCTGAATAGTTGAGCTACAATGTCAATTGTTTAGTGATAACACTTCCAAATGGGTGGTGGAAAAAGAATCATTGAAACTTCACATCAAAGAAAGCAAAGAAAATTCAAAGGTAAAACTAACAACAGTAGTGACACAAAAAATCCTATTTTGCCATTGAACTTTCATCCAATGTCCAAATTCATAAAAGTTTACTTTCTTTTGTCAATTTAATACAAAATTTTTGCCTTCCAACTCAATTTACTACGAAACTTTACTTTTTGCATCAAATTAGCATATCATTTAATAAGTATAATATTTTTAAAACAGAAAAAAAAAATTCCTAATTTCAAATAACAGAATAAGAGTTTTATATATAAACAAGGTTATAATTTCAAAAATCTAATTTAGTAATATATGAACATTTTAAAATATTTATTTTTTATTTGAAATTAAAAACAAATTTTCTGTCTTAAAAACATATACTCAATATATTAGCTAAAAAATGTATTAATTTGATTTAAAATGTGAAAGTTTTGTATTAAATTGATAAAATAATTGTTAATTTGTGGTAATATAAACGTATAGTAAACATTCAATGGGCAAATTGAGCTATTCTTTTTTTTTTTTCCTATTTTACAACAAGTTGCAGGAATTTTGAATTGTTGATATGATACAATATCGGAAGCTTCGTTGTCAACAACCAAAGTTCAATTTGGACACGTTAACTTTAATTAGAACGGAAGTAAAATAGTTATTATCAACATTTTTTATTTTTTATCGAGACAACGCTGTCAACTTGTTTGGTAGGTACAAGTGAGCCTAAAGATTCTGATTTATCTTCTAATTTTGGAACATAGGCTATTTCTTTTGTTGCAAAGTGGAAAATAAAAAAATATGGAAATTATACTCTGAATACTGCCTATATCAGTGAATTTTACATATAGATGGTTTCAGTATAAAAACAATATGAAAATGGAATATTAAGCAAAAACCACTAAATTATGATCTGGAATCTTAAATTTTTGCATGTTGAAAACCAGAATCAACTGAGTACGAGTATTTTTATAACTAAATTATAATTCTACGTATAAATTAAATTATTGATATCATTTGTTAATTACATGTGTATAAGTTATTTAATATTAAAATATAAAAATATATGTTAATTACCTAATATTATGTATCAGCCGATGAAATTTAGATCAATCCGTTTAAATAAAAATCAGGTCGGATTCATAGTAATGCTAACAATTTGATTTTTGGTTAATTCTATGAATCAAACCCATATTTTTAGTATTTCATATTTAAAAATAGGAATCTTCCTCTCTCTGATAATAGTAATAAACTAATACTTTTATTTGTTTAAAGGATAATGACAGGTGTTGTGGATTAAAAAAATATTTTTTTTCTCCCACACGAAATAAAAGGAAAAAAATAATTTCAGCCGACTGTGATATACTGTTTATATTACGGCACACGACAACATTAAGCTAGTCAAAACAAAACCGATAGTATGTTGAACGGATATGCGGATCTCCAAAGCATCAAGTACCACATAATATCATTCATCAATTGCTACAGCCTACAAATATCCAAAACCTTGACAAGAAAGAAGTTAACTGCGACTGTCAAGGGTGTCATTGCTCTACAGGGAGCACCATGCAGCAGCAACAACAGCAACATTATTTAGCATAGCGGTCTCTTTAAGAATCTAATTGGATGCATGCTTAAAAATGATTTTAGGCAGCAAATGCTGCTCCAAGTGGGAAAGACATGACAAGGAGCAAAGTCAAAGCAACCATGTAAGTTGTTGAAGCAGTGCTCTGTCCAGAACAAAATCACTTATTGGCAGGGATCATAAGGGGGAAAAATCAAACACCACTTCTATACTATGTATGTATATCAAAAATTGTATGCAAAATTATAGAAAATAAATTGGCTTTTTCTCTCCTAATTCTTTGCCCAAAATGTTCTTGTTCATATTGTCAATGAGTCAACCATCCATTCTACGAACAACAAAATAATACTGAAATATCAAAAATTGAGTGGTCAAATGATAAATGAAAAGAAGAATACAGATTTTACAATAAATTTTATAATTTATGGCAACAAATCCTAAACATTTCCGAGATCTTTCTTGGAGTTTGCAGAAACAATACACTTTCGAGATGCATAAACACTGACTGGAGAGAGATTCCATGATCTCGTCATATCCTTGATCTTTGCAAGGGAAATCAAATTCTTGAACACCCTAAAGGATTCATCATCATCATCATAATCATCACCATAAAAAGAGAAGTGCTTTTTACCAATGGGAACAGATTTCTGCTTGACAAGTGATGAGTAGTAGTAGATGAAATTAGAATCTGCAATTAGAGATTGCCATGATTTGCATACACACCTGCAGTTTAGAAGAGATCTTACTGGTAGTCTCTTCAAGATTTCGACCAATATCTCTTCAGGGATGTTCTCTGACATGATTCTTTAGGCTTCTTTCTCTACAGCGACTTGTAAATGAGACTGTTGTTTGAGTGCAAGCAAATGATGAACTTTTTTTCTTTCTTTCTTTGGTACAAAGATGAACTCTGTTTTATAAAGGTTTATTGCACCAATGATACTTTAACTTTTCCATATATTTCATTTTGGTACCAGATTTTTAATTTTTTCTTTTTTAGTTACTAAAGTTATATTTTTGTTTTAGGTTAAAGTATTTCGAACATATCCGATCAAATTTAGTATACGTGGCAACCGGAATAAACATATTCTTAGTATATTCACCGCGTAAGTATCCCAGTAAGCAACCTAATTATCTTTAGAGTTTTATTTTTAGTATATTCACCACGTAAGCATCCCAGTAAGCAACCTAATTATCTTCAGAGTCCTAAAAAATAAAATTACTAAAGATAATAAAAATAAAAATGAGAAAACAAAATTGTTTTCTAGGGCCCACAAGATGATTAGGTTGTGTTAATGAGATGTTTAAGTAGTGAATATTCTAAGAATATGCGTATTTTCGGCTGTCATGTGTGCTAAATTTGATCGGATATATTCGAGGTACAGAAATAAAAATAGAACTTCAGTAACTGAAAAAAAAAAAATTAAAAATCTGGTACGAAAATGAAACATAGGCAAAATTAAGGTACCATTAGTACAATAAATTTGTTTTATAAAGAAATAAAAATTGCCAGGTCTGAACCTTGCCAAATATATGCATCTATAAAGAATTCCTTCATGTATATATATACATAAACTATTAAACATATATTTAAATATTATTATTATTATTAAAAAAAGGTTTAAAAATAATAAAAGTGTTATTCATTTATATAACAATTTAATATTAACTTAACGTAGTTATAATTCATTACAATCTTGATAAATCTTTTTATTTAAATAATTATATGAGTTCCTTCAATATTTTTATAATTAATATTTTTCTCAATTCTAGAACTAATTTTATATAAAAAAATATTATGATCATAAGATAATAAAAAATTATTATTTATTTTCTTGATAAAATTTTAAAATAATAAAAAGTTATATTTTCTTTATATAAAAATTTAGGTATTACAACCTCATTAAACTTATAATTTATTACAATTTTAAATTTTTTATTTAAGCAGCAACACTTTATTTCTTCAATATATTTAATATTACTACTTTTGTTTACTCAAAAAGTAATTTAATATAAATTTTTAATTTCAGCTAAAAATTAAATGAAAAAGATTAATTAATTTAATTTTTTACTCTTTTTTATTAAAATTTTACAAAAAAAAATATAAAAACGATAATTATACTATATTTCTTACAAAAATACTACTCTCAAATAAATTATATGCTCTATTTTTTAGAATATGATTATAGATACAAGACAAATAAAATTTTTAATTAATTTAATTATAATTATTTACTCAGTAAACTTTAATTTAATAAGTATTTAAAAATAATAAAAGTATTATTTTATTTATATGTCTATCTATTTTTTTCAATTTTGATAGTGTTATATTACAACATAGTAATTTATTTCAATTTTAATTATTTACTTATTAAATTTAATATAGTAAGACTTATAAAATTATGTTATCTAATTTGATTTATATTCAATAAAATATAAGTAGACCTAGTTAAAATAGAAAAAATATATATTTTTAACAAAATTATTACTAATATTTTCAATAATTTAATTTTGTTAGGGATAAAATAGAAGTTAACCTAATTAAAATACAAAACATACTCTCAATCAAATTAGAATTATATTTTAATTAATTGAATTTTTATTAGAGATAAAATAAAAGTTAATCTAATTAGAATAGGAAATACACTTTCAAATAAATTAGAATTATATTTTTATTAAAGATAAATAGAAGTAACCTAATTAGAATAGAAAATACACTTTCAAATAAATTAGAATTATATGTTAATTAATTTAATTTTACTTTTATTAGTAAATGACCAAATTATCCAATTTTTATATAATAATGAGTGAAGACTTTTTTCGTAATTTTGTCTGCCCCCCTTTGTGTATATACAATTTTTATATCATGGACCCCTGTCCATATTGCATTATGGACTAGGGGTCATTACACGTGCGAAATAAAAAAAAACGCGCGTCTTTTTTTTTTCCACTTCAAACTTTCTTTTTTTTTTTTGTTGCGAAGGTTCATTGATCTTCACCTGTGGATTCAATCAACATGCAGATGAAGATCAATAAAGCTGCAACAGGTTCATTGACCTTTATCTGTATGTTCATTAACCTCCACTTGCATGCTCATTGACCTTCACCTGCAGGTTCACTTTCAATCTCATTAAAAAATTAAAAAGTATTTTTTAATTAATAACAAATGAACCTCTATGTTACAACTAATCAATCTATATGCACAAACTAATGTATCTTAAGTTATAACTTTAAAAAAACAAAAAAAACATAAAAAAAATCAACAAAAGAAATATTGCACTAGTTTCCCTCTCTAAAAATCAACAAAAAACCATGATTTTGATCTTAAAATTTGAATCTAAAAATAAAATCTTGTTTTCTTGTGTATTTATTAAAGGCATAATACATAAGCA
>CATIWK010079324.1:0-11369 GCA_949634005.1 Mallotus japonicus
CGAGCAGGATGTTGCTGAGTACCGTAAGAGCTTGGCTATTCGTGTTTCAGGTTTTAATGTACCAAGGCCAATCAAGACATTTGAAGACTGTAGTTTTTCAACTCAATTGATGAGTGCTATTGCAAAACAAGGTTATGAAAAACCTACTTCAATACGGTGCCAAGCGTTGCCAATTGTTCTTTCTGGAAGAGATATTATTGGTATAGCAAAAACTGGGACTGCTGCTTTTGTACTTCCCATGATTGTTATGGATCAGCCTGAACTACAGAAACAAGAGGGTCCAATTGCCTGGCACACCAAATATATTTAGAAGCGAAGAAATTTTCTAAGTCACAAGGAATACGTGTTTCTGCTGTCTATGGTGGGATGTCTAAGCTTGATCAGTTTTGAGAACTCAAGGCAGGATGTGATATTGCATTCCTCTTTTGTATCTTTTTTTTAAAAATGTTGGTTAAATGTTATTTTAAACGTCAATTGCATTCCTCTTTTGTATCTTTTTTTTTTTTTATATATAAAAAAAGTTAACATGCTGTTTAATTTTGCTGATTTGTTCCTTGATGTGTTTGATCATTGACCAAAGAAACCATGTCAATTTTGGAATTAAGAGTTCATTAAGTGGTCAGATTTCATTGAGCTTTTATTTCCTGTAGAGCACATTTGTTTGGCAATAGCTATTGTAGAACCTACTGTTGTTTCCTATATGTTGCGTGTATTTATTTTTGTACAAGTAAAGAACTTTAAATTTTTTTGGGCATGATAATAGTCTGTTATTGAATGAGTTTTGCCTAGATTTCTCATTTTGCACATTGTGCTTTTCCCACTAGGCTGCAAAGAACTATAAAAAAGAATTATCTGTTAATATTCAGCATAAATATTTCATGTCATAAATTACACAGATTTTTTTTAAATCCTTCACTGGGATTTTAACTGAAGTGTTCATTATTAGTTCTGACAATTAACAGTAGCTTGTCTTGGGCACACAAATGTATTACTATGATGATCAATTTAATTTCTCTAATACTAGTTTTTCATTATCCTTCCATAGCAATGACAAGTACTTTTAACTGGAATGGCGTGGAGAATATATATATATATATATATATATATATATATATATTTTTTTAAAAGTTAGTCTAAGGTTTTGTTGCATGCATGAGTATGAGCATGGTGCTGAGGGAGGAGGAGCATGGTGCTAGGTGTTAAGAGTTATGCAGATATGGTTAAAGAAGAAGAACGTAAATTGATAAATGGAGAAGAAGACCTGAGCCATGCTTCCTCTTCTTCTTCTTCTTCTTAACTTTAATTAAGGGCAATTTTGTCTTTGAATCATTTTTTTTTTTCACACATGGCAAGTGACAAGGCAATAAGTGGGACCCGTGGAAATCCAGTCAGCACTCAGGCAGGGGCATTCCGGCCAGATACACCAAATTAGTAAAAAATTTTAAAGTTGAGACATCAAAATAGAAAAAAATAAAGTTCAAACACCAAAATAGCAAAAATGAAAAAGTTGAGACACCAAAAAAGCAATTTTACCAAAAAAAAAAAAACCATTGCTCAAAAGCAAAATAAGATGAAAAAAGCGAAAGCCAAAGAAGATGGATTGTCGTAGAGTGTGGTCCTATTGAGACTTGTGAAGAAGACTCGAAAAGCAAAAGGCAAAAGAAGATTTATTCTCAACAACAAGAAGCAAATTGTGGTCCTATTGAGAGAAACAAGAACAATTTCAATGGGAAAAAGGCATAAATGACAAAATGGGTAAGTTTCCATAAATTAAAGATTGATAATGGCATATTGCATTGTAGGGATTATAAAATGAATGGTGGGACAAGGGTTTATTTGCTAATTAGAGTTTCTGTAAGGAAAAATGGGGATTTGTGTAGATATTCTATTTGAATGGTGGTTAGCATGTGCATTGTCATAATTAGGGTTTATTGTTGTCAAAAATAATGTTTATTGCCAATTAAAAACAGAATTTTCTAATTAATGTGTTTTTTGCAATAGCATTCCTTTTGAACTGCATCATGGAGGGTTTTTTTTTTTTTTTTTTTTTTATCAAATCTTACAAGATACGTTGGAGGAAAACATAAGAATCTGAGTAATATTGAGTCCCTAACGTTGGAAGATATAGAGCGTATGAGGAAAGAGTTAGGGTATAGTAAGATGTTGGGTATAGTATGTGCAGTTAAAGGAATGGATGTGCCTCTTAGGGTTGACATGATATATCAGTTTTATTAAAACTGAAGAGCAACATGAAAAAATGATGGAGGATGTTGTAGAGTATGGATTTCTAAAGCTATATTTAGAGACATACACTAGGTTTGAACATACTGCTGATAATGCTAAAAATGCCTCTATGGGAAACAATGAAATAGAAGTTAAAATTGGTAATGTGGTTGTTGAGGAAAATGAGTCAAGTGGTGATGAAGATTATGTTTCGAATGAAAGTGGTGATGATGATAGCCTATCATCTGAAGAGGACGCTCAGATGTTGACGAGAAAATGCTTATAGCAAGGCAAAATAGAAAGATTTTTAAGAATTCTGTTGTCAATCATGGATATGGTTTGGGGTTAGATAATGAAGAGCATAGAGATACTACTGGGCATAACAAAAATATAAGGTCTGATCGAAATGGTAGTGATGATAGCAATTGTCATTCTGATTACCCCGACAGTGATGATGAAGTCTCGACGCTTGTTTTAAGCGATGAAGATGATATAAAGGTCAAAAAAAGGAAAAGGAAGAATAATGCAGTATATAACCCTAACTGCGACCATTCACAACTGAAATTTTCTCTTGGAATAATCTTCACTAATGCGGAGCAATTCAGGTTTACAGTTAAGAGTTATGCCATTAGTAATGGCTATAATTTGGGTTGGGTGAGAACATGTAAGTAGAGAATGAAGGCTAAATGTCAAGAAAATTGCATGTGGAGGATATACACTTCAAAAGGAGACAACTAAAAGAACATTTAAAGTTAGATCTTACAGGCATGATCATAATTGCTCTAGATCGACGAGCAATAGAATGGTCACTGTTAAATGGCTTGTTGATGAGTTTCTTAGTCACTTCAGGAAGCAGCCTAAGTATAAAATTTCTTATATGGAGAATGATTTGATGGAGAAGTATTCTTTAAACGTTGCTTTTGTTTCTTGCTATAGAGCCAGAAAGGTCATGATGGAGAAGTTGAGAGGTTCAATAGAGGCCCATTATGCTAGGTTGAGGTCTTATGTATCAAAGGTGAAGAGAGTGGATAGAGAGGGCTGCTTTGAACTTGGAACTGATTGGGACGAAGAAAGAAATGTGGCTGTGTTCAAGGGATTATACATATGTTTCAGTTTTCTTAAAGGGTTGTAGGCCTATAATCAGCCTAGATGGTGCATTTCTCAAGACCATGATAGGTGGGGCAATCTTAAGTACAATTGGACGTGATGGGAATAACCAAATGTTCCCAATTGCATAGGCAATTATCTGTGCTGAAAATGAAATGAAATTGAGATGGTTTCTAGTAAAGTTGTTTGAAGATCTCTCAATTATTGATGATTTAGGGTGGACTTTTGTTAGTGATCAGCAAAAGGTAACACTAATTCTCTTCTATTATTTAATTCTTTTCATTATTTAATTCATCCTCATTTTCAGCAGCATGCATGTGATGTTTCTCATAGGGATTTATTGTAATGTAGGGTTTCATTGAATGTTTTGAAAGATATGGTTCCACATGCTGAAATAAGAAACTGTGCATGTCATATATATGCAAACTTTAAAAAGGTTCATGGGAAAAAGAGCTAAAAGCAATTTATTAAAAGATTGTGTATGCAACATGGGAAGCTCAATATGAGAAGGAATTAGAAGAGTTAAAAGCAATTGATGAGGTAGCAGCATTAACTTTATTGAAATAGGATATAAGTGTCTTTTGTAGGTCCTTCATTTCCACATTTCCAAAGTGTGAGAGTGTAGATAATAATATGGCTGAGTGTTTCAATGATTGGATATGCAAAGCAAGAACCATGCCCATAATACAAATGTTAGAGGAAATCAAAACCGTACTCATGGAACGAATGAAAATTAAATCAGACTTAATGGCTCATAGTACATATGAACTTTGCCCACGAGTTATGCAAAAAATTGAGAAGTTGAAATAGGAAAACAGACTTTGTGTTTCATAGGCCACATTAAATGACAAATTTTAAGTCAAATTTAAAGATGATCAATTTATGGTGGAATTTCAATCCAAGACATGTACATGCAGGGGTTGGTAACTTAGTGGAATCCCTTGCATCCATGCCATCTCAGCTATACAATACACGAGGTGAAATGTTGAAGATTTTATGGATGAATATTTCAAGAGCGGGATGTATATTTTGTCATATTTCAATGGCATTGAACCCATAAATGGTCAAAGTATGTGGCCTAAGGTGACTGCTGCACCAGTACATCCTCCTCCTCTTAAGAAGATGCATGGGAGACCCAAAATTAATAGGAAGAAAGGACTTGATGAAATCAGGACAAATCCAAGTGACTCCACAAAATTGTCAAGGCATGGCCTACGTATAAATTGCACAATTTGCTTATAATATGACCATAATAGATAAGGATGCCCTATGAAGGACAATCCTCCTAAACAGAGTGACCAGCCTCAATATTAGGTAATGTTTTTTATTTTTTTGGTTACTGGTTATTTTGTTAGTGTAGTTGTGACTTTAATTTTTTTTTTTTTTTGAATTTATACAAAATGATGGAGGGGAAAAAGAGGACGTAGGAGAGCTCAACCTAGACAAACAGCATCTGCACCATCACAATCACACTTATTTTGTCACAGTGATTTAGGCTATACTGATTTAACCTAATTTTTTGGCATACTTATTTAGGCTATATAATTGGCAAAATGATCTAAGCCTATATTTTGGGCATAGTGATTTAAGCTATAATGGTGTAGCTTTTTTTTGGCATAGTGATTTATTCTATACTGTTGCCAAGCTCATTTAGCCTATATTGCCAGGCAAACTGATTTAGCATGTATTTTGGCATACTTTGAAAAATTGAGATAGCCGATATTTTGGCATAAAGCCTTTGTTTACCAGCTCATTATGTTGTTTAACCTATTTTTTATTGCTGTTCTATATACTATTTAAGCTATTCCGCATTATGATGCACTAATATATTTCTACACATGATGAATTTTGCATAAAAATTCTATAATGAACTCCTAAAATTGTAAATGTTATGCAATTAACATGTAACATAAGTGTTAACAACCACTTAAGCTTTGCATTTCAAGGAGGTGAATTTTAATTAAAACTTCAGTTTTGCATTTCACCTTAACCATAACAACTTCTCAAAAGTTGCATTTTAATTATAGCAATAGAATCTACCAAATACCACATCAATTTCTCTTTTCCTACACATCAATAACCTAGCATTTGACAATAAAAAAGCTTGAACAACATAAAACAAATTACAACATAAAATCCCTTCTTATAAAAACTATTGCAGTTGTAGCCTTTCAAACTTGCTTACACTTCTTGAATTTCTCTTTTCAGTTCCACAATATTGCCTCTTAATGCTTCATCATTCACATAGTTCTTCTCTATGTTGCATTTCATCCTCCTTAGCTTGTTCAGTATGAACACAGTTCTTTCATTGATCCATTCGTCGTGCCAAATAAAATAATCACATTATGTGTTCTATGAACATAAACCAGGTTAAACAAAACTAATTAAAATGACTATCATAATCAAAATCGAAAATACCTATCAAACCAAAATCAAAATTGTATATCAAAATTACCAAATTCATAATTACAGACAAAATCAAGATCAAAATAACCAAAATAATTTCAAAATAAAAATAAAAATCAACATTCAAATCAAATTCAAAATTAATATCAAAAAACCAAAATCAAACAAATAATAACAAAAATTATGAAAAAAATCACAATATACATTAATTCTTGGACAACCTAAAAACCTATGGCCTCGATTCAATGATGTTCTTGAAGTCTTCAATCAAGGTTGATACCCACATTTGCAGAAGGCTTCATTCTCGTTGGAGATGTTATTTATGCTTCCTTCATTGTTGTTAGATGTTCTAGAATGCATTTTTTGTTGTTGTAAAGTATCTTTACTCTCAATCTTCTTCTTCTTTTAGTCAATATTGATAGAGAAAATTTGAATTTTCTTCTCTCATTCTTATTTTGTGGCTAGGGATTTCGTTCTTTATTGAGGAAAATGAAAGTGAATTTTGATTTCTTAAGTTTTGTTAATGAAACAAGGACATTTTGAAAATTTTTCCCTTTTCTCCATCAAACAAAACGGCATCGTTTCAAGAAGGTCCTGATCATCACAATTTATTAGATACGCTAGCCTTCCACGTAGGCAACTCCATATGACAAATTCAAGTTGAATAAAAGTGAAACAAGTCGAATAATTGACTATATAAATTGATACATTTTAAAGGATAGGATAATTTAGCAAATTGGTCTAAAGTTTAGGATAATTGGGACCGTTTGCCTTATGATATGACAATTTTGCTAAGTTGGATCGTGATGTGGTAACTATGATGTGCTATATCATCTAAATTAACCAGAATTATTTTGAGTGACTTTTCTATGTAATTAAAATCAATATTTTGTAACTAAAAAGATACAAATTAAAGTTATGGAATTAAAATGAAAATTAGTGTAAGGTTTGGTAATCTTCTGCATAATTAACCCGAATATTTGGCCAAATGCACAATTACACCCTTAAACTTTACTTAATTTATTCTATTAAATCTCTCTACTTTTATTAGATTCTAAGACGATATTAACTTCAATTTTAAAACCTTTTTAACTTGTATAACTATTAAAACCAGGGCATATGCATTAGTTGCGCTGACTTGGATTTGATAAGCTTACGTGCAACTTGTGTGCAGTTAAAGAATATTTTGTATTAGGGAGATTTTTGCCTACACTCAACCTATTGCACCAAACTGCTAGATGTTTGACACATGTAGTGAGTGCTTTACACTTGGCCAATAGAAAAAATATGTGTCTTTGTATTGCAAATCCAATCGTTGGGTGCAATAGGCTAGGTGTAGGCAAGAATTTCCCTTTGTATTAATTATAAAAAAAAAAAGATTGAAGAGTTAAATTGTTAAACAAAAAGAAGTTATAGGAGTTTTGAAAAAAAAAGTTAAACAAAAAGTAAACAAAATCCTCTACCATCCTCTCTGTTCTCTAAAACCACCGGCCATACATAAATAAAACTGAGAAATAAAGAGTTTATGTTCTTTACTCCCTTTTTCTTTCATGACCCTAACTTCACCGCTGTCGTTGTTGCCACCAATTGCTTCATGAGTTATAACCTGGTTATTAGTCAATTCGCTATTTGAAATGCATTAGATCTACATATGGGTTGTGTTTAGTTTGAGTTAGAAATTTTCAGCCTTTTCTTCTATTTTTGTTTATGGTCACGGAAATTTTCATTTATTTATGTCAAAACTCCTACATGCAAAACTGCTAACCAAGTTAACACACACACACACACACATATATATATAATTTTATGTATTCAAGGCTTTGTTTAATTTATATTGTTGTTTAATTTGTATTTATTTCTTTGAAATTACTTGAAAGGGTGTGTTTTGGTTGTTGGAATTTAGTAATATTAAGGGATAACAACATTTGCAGTCCTAAAGGTTATATACTTTTAACAATTAAGCCCTAAATGCTCAATTTGTAACAATCAAGTTCTGCAAGAATTTAGAAATCTGACTGTTAGTCCTACCTTATTAATTATAACAGATTGAGTATACATGACACCAATTTCACCCATATGGCATCCATGTAATCATCACACTAGCCATATCAGTCCCTATATACAAAGATGATCAACACATTCATTCCCCTACAAATCTAAAAGAAAAAACCTTGATAGAAAAATTAAATTATCACTCTCTGTGCAGACAAAACTCTTTTAAGTATTGATTTGGATGAGGATGCACATTGATTCTAGCCAATCTGCATGATTGTTCAATTAGAAATCTGTATGTTGATGGCCTTTTCCATGGCAGAATCCTAAAATCATTATTAAACTCTTCCATTCCTTCAATAAACAATTGCCACACCAACGTGCCTACCCCAGCTCGTTTTTCCTTGGTAGATTTATGGTTGATGTCTAGAATAGTTTTGTAAGACCTATTGCGTTGATCTGGCTGAAAGTCCTTATTTAGGTTAAATAATCCATATTCAGTGAAGAACACTAACTTATTTAGTCCATAATGACCATCTTCAATGTGAGATTGCATCCACTTATAGACAAATGTCAGTTTTTATTAGAGATATAAATTATTGGCCCTCTCCCTGAATCAATCCGATCAAACTCGGGCCTAACCTAAACCATTAGGAGAACCGGTTCGGGCTGGTTCCTCCTATCCCTGAACCTTGAACTGTCGATTCTGGTTCCGAACAACCATTTTTAAAATAAAAAGAATTTTTTATGAAAACCGTTCTTGGGTTGGGGGGAATATGCAAGGGCCCTCCCCCCACCAAGTAGCAGTTTTTATGTTATTAACGTATAAAAGTTCTATATGTTTTTTAATGAACGAGAAAGCATTTTCAAATCTACAAAAATTTAAGAATTTCAAGATTTCATATATTCATAGAGAGGCTAACATGGAAATGGCTTGGGCTCGGAACATGTCAAAATCATTAGGGGAACCGGTTAGTTCCTCCCATCCCCAAAGCATGAACTTCCGATTCCAGTTCCAAATCGCCATATTAAAAAAAAAAAAGAAAACTTTTTTATGAAAACCATTCGCGGGGGGAGAGGTTGGGGGAGACCAAGTAGCCATTTTTATATTATTAACTTATAAAGGTTCTACATTTTTTTATGGGCAGGAATGCATTTTCAAATCTATAAAAAGTTTGAAGATTTCAAGGTTTCACATATTTATAGAGAGGCTAACATGGTTGCAGACTATTTCAGTAAAGTAGCTCCATAAATATTTTCACCTTTAAGTGAAGAAAGGTCGGCGAAAATCAAAGCTTAAATTGTGGAAAAAGTTAAGATGGAAAGCTGTACTTCTAAGAAAAAAGTAAAATAGTTCCTATTTTACAAGGTAATGCTCCAGTGAATTGGCGTTGTTTAATTTAAAATTAAAAATTTCCTAACTTATAGTATACATTATTTTTGCATGTTAGGAGTATATTTTATTTTAGCGTGCTAACTCTTAAAAAGCCAATATTTTGCCAAGCTACAACATCAACTTTTAACATTTTTTGAACTCCATGGTTCATAAGCGTATTCGATCGAAATTTTGTTAACTTTTTTTCATATCTCTAATATGAGCAAACACATATCAAGTTTTTGGAGGATCTAATAGCATTTTGTCATTAGCAAATTGCTGATATGCAAATGGATCAAGCTGAGGCTAAAGATTCACAGGCAGATTGCAGTTTTTGTTAAAGATATAAATTATCGGTCCACTCCCTGAATCGATCCGATCAAACTCGAGCCTAGAACCGATCAAAATTGGAATTGAGCTAAACCGCCCTAAACTATTAGGAGAACCGGTTAGGGGTTCAAGGCCGGTTCCTCTTATCCCCGAACCTTGAACAACAGTTTCCGAACAACCATATTTAAAATAAAAAGAATTTTTTTATGAAAATCGTTCTTGGGGTTGGGGGGGGATATGCATAGGCCCTCCCCTCCCCCCACCAAGTAGCCGTTTTTATGTTATTAATGTATAAAAGTTATATATGTTTTTTTATGGAAAGGAAAACATTTTCAAATCTACGAAAGTTTGAGAATTTCAAGATTTTATATATTTATAGAGAGGCTAACATGGTTGCAGACAATTTGAGCAAAGTTGCTCATTTCACCTTTGAGTGAAGAAAAGTTGGAGAAAATTAAAGCTCAAATTGCGGCAAAAGTTAAGATGGAAAGTTGAACTTCTAAGAAAAAAGTAAAACAGTTCTTATTTTACAAGGTAAAGCTTAAGTGAATTGCCGTTATTTAATTTAAAGTGAAAAATTGCCCAACTCGTAGTATACATGATTTTTGCATGTTAGGAGTATTTTTCTTTTAGCATCACAACACTTAAAAAGCCAATATTTTGCCAGGCTACAACATCAACTTTTAACTTTTCCTAAACTCCATGGTTCATAAGCTTATTTGGTAGAAGTTTCGTTAGCTTTTTTTCATTTACCTGGTATGACTAGACACATATCAAGCTTTTGGACAATCAAATAGCAGTCTGTCGTCAGCAAATTGCTGATATGCAAATGAATCAAGCTGAGGTTAAAAATTCAAAGGCAGATGCAAGGATAATGAAGAGCTGGATAGTAGAGGAGGATGAGGATTCAGGTAACTCTAAAAATTAGGAATAGATTTTAGAGATTGTAGTGGAGTACTTCAAATTTCAAGTTAGCATTCTAATTTATTTCAAAATTAAACATCAAATCGAAAGAAATCACATAAGAAAAATCATAAGAACACAAAGATTTATGTGGTTCGGCCAAAATGACCTACGTCCACGTACAACGAAAGGATTTTATTGATTTCGAATTTTTAAGTACACAGTATAATCATCGCTCGAATTGGATCAAGTACGTATCGTGGGAGCACCCCCATAAGATCAGTGTTGGGCCTTCTGGCTCAGGCCTAACGGCCCTCGCTCGGCATTAGCCTTATCAAAGTCGGGCCCTGAACAGGTCAAAACTAGAATCACCTGAACTGACCCTAAATTGTTAGGGGAACCGATTCAAGGCCGGTTCCTCCCATCCCTAAATTATGAACTTCCGGTTCCGAACCGTCATATTTTTAAAAAAAATTATGAAAACCGTTGGGGGGGGGGATGGGAGGGGCGGGGCGGGGCTGTGCATGGGCCCTTCCCCCACCAAGTAGCTATTTTTGTGTTATTAGCTTATAAAAGTTCTACATATTTTTTTATGGGCAAGAAAGCATTTTCAAATCTACAAAAGTTTGAGGATTTCAAGATTTCATATATTTATAAATAGGCCAACATGGTTGCAGAAAATTTGAGCAAAGTGGCTCCATAAATACTTTAACCTTTGAGTGAAGAAAGGTTGGCGAAAAATAAAGTTCAAATTAAAGCAAAAGTTAAGATGAAAAGTTGTACTTCTAAGAAAAATGTAAAACAGTTCTTATGTTGCAAGATAAATGTAGACGGTAGGGTTTAGCGCGCACCCAAGTTTCTTGCAATCGTGACACTGTTTAAGCTCAGAGCTTTAGGGAACACACTACTATATCACAAAGACATAGCATGGAGATGATGGAGTCGCCACCCAGGGTAATAACTGGGACAAAATAGGAGGTGGTACTCGATTCTCTAAAAGAAAGCTAGCACCACAACCAGGAAATTCTGGATT
>CATIWK010079435.1:0-15105 GCA_949634005.1 Mallotus japonicus
GCTCAAAATGGCAACTTCGTCTTCTTCTTTTTCTTCTTTACTAATGAATCCGTTGAAATCTGGATGCATCAGAACCACCCACAAAATTCATCCTTTATCATTATCAGCATTAGCATCAACATCACATCCTTTCTTCAATCATTGCCTGGTGGGTCCCTCCACTTCACTCAATTATACCAAGAAGAATTATGCTTCTTCAGTGGCGTGCAAAGCAGTGTCTGTTAAGCCGGAGACTGAAGTTGAAGGTTTTAACATTGCTGAGGATGTCACTCAGGTTTTTTTTTTTTTTTTAACCACTTTCTTGCGATTCTGAACTGGGTTTATCTTCAATTTTGAGAATTTTGCTTGCTTTGCTTGGAATTCTAGTTAAATTTGATGAACTGGGTTTGATTTGTTCTTGAGAATTTCGTGATATAACCAGAAAGACTTATGCTTTATTAGTTATTTCAGTCACTGAAAACGGAACTTATTGCAATTGTAGTATTTCTTTGGAAAAATAAAACAAAGACATGATCTCCATTCTTTTGTTGATATTTTCCTCTATTTTATATCTGATTATATGAGTTTCTGTTGCATTCCTACTGTTAATCCTCATGATTAAATTGTAGGCTCTATTATTCATTTTGATAGTACTGCCTTGATTTGCCAATTTGACCAAAGTTCAGGAATTCTTATCCTCTGATTGACCATCTTTCTTTTCATAATTTTGCCATAGCTTTTTTTTGTGTCTCAAATATTTGTTATTCTCTGTATTTCTACATTTTCTTTAGATTATACAAACGTGTTTCTGTTGTTTTTTTTTTTTTTTAATTGCTTTGTAACACAGCTTATTGGGAAAACGCCTATGGTCTACCTGAATAACATTGCAAAGGGGTCTGTTGCAAACATTGCTGCGAAACTTGAGATCATGGAACCATGTTGCAGTGTCAAAGACAGGTGAGAAATATAGAAATGATATATCCAGTATTTAAACTTTTATTGGCATTCTTATAGTATACGTTAAAGGCCTCATGCAGATTTTTTTTTTTACCCTCATTAAGAAACACTATTATTGTACTGATCTGGATACACTGCTTGAACTTATACATCATTAAGTGGAATTAGGTCTTCTGAACTGGAATCTGGCAGTGTGGCAACTTAACTCTGTTTAGCAAGTATTATTACTTTTATGATTTCTGTTAAATTTCTTGAGATTTAACTGAAGCATTCTCACCAGCAATTGTGGTATTTTATTTCAGGATAGGTTATAGTATGATAATTGATGCTGAGAAAAGAGGAGTTATAACACCTGGAAAGGTAATAGAAGTCTTGTGCTTCTTTTGGAATTTGCAATAATTTTATGTTGTTTTATTGTAATGTAACTGCATGAAAAATTGTAATAATCTGAGTTGGGGTGGGTTATGGGAGATGGCTATAAAGTCAATCTCGACCCAGTTGCACTGCCTTAGTTTGGGTTTCAGGGTTTCCTGAAACCTGTCCAGGTCCAACTCAGAAAGCCTGCGCTTATTGAGGCAAGGTGGGTTGCACCCCTGTTGGGGCGGGTTAAATTTTCCATATCTATTAACTTGCTTGGTATACACTTTGGATGCTAGTCAACTTTGAATCATTCCTCTGTCTGTATAGAAAATTAATTATTGGCTATGTCTCCCATGGCATGTCATGCAAGTCATATGGACTTGGCTGTCATAAAAATTGAAGACTGCACTATTATCTACGTTTGAGTGATTTATTGCATCATTTAGTGTATGATTTGACTTTTTGAATAAGATAATCTGATTTTTGGAACAAGAGTCATATAAACTACGTGGATCTTGTTTATTTTTTCAAGCACATTTTGCCTGTGGCCTACCTTGTCTTGCTTGGACCTTAGGTTTAGATTGTATTCATATTTTGCTTGAATCATTCCTAGATGCAGCTATCCTTTGCAAGTGTACATGTCAAATTTCAGTTATCTTTGCCTAGATTCTATTGAGTGCTGACCTATCAATACATTAGATAGTAACAGAAATGGTCTGTAATAATTGTGTCACAGAACATCCTACAGGCTTAACTAACAGTTAGAGAAATTGAAGGCTGCTTTTCTCTCTAGGATAAGTTGATTTATTGCTCCATCTTGTTGCTGATTTGACACTAGGGGTGTAATCGAGCTGAGTTGAGTCGACACACTGCCAAACTCGAGCTCGACTCGATTAATGAAATAAAATTTTTAAATTTTTAAAATTATATATTTTTAAAATATTCAAACTCGAATAGTTCGAACTCGACTCGATTAGCAAATATATATTTATAATTATATTAAAATAAAGAGTAAAATAGTAAATATATCAAACTCGGCTCGAACTCGATAGGCTCGATTAAGCTTGCAAGCCTATCGAGTCACATATTTAGGAGCTCGACTCAGTAGTCTACTCGAGCTCCTCGAGCTCGAGCTCGACTCACTCTACAATAATCGAGTCAATTTCGAGTTTTTTTCGAGTCGATCCCGAGTAGCTCGTGAGTAGACTTGGCTCGGTTACACCCCTACTTTAGAGTTTAGTTTTAATTTGTTAGTTTGATGTTACATTTCTCATATCAATTTGATAAATCTACCAACACACGTTTGGTATAAGAGCATTCGGAAAATCAGGAATCAAACCCTTATCCTCTCCTCCGATGAACTAACATTCTAATATACTAACTATTTTTATTAGGTAAAAAAAAAACTTAAAATTGAGTAAAAATGATTTCTTTTAGGGATAAGTATAAAAAAATATCATGCAGTTTAGTGCTTTTTAATTTATGATCCTGTGTTTTTTTTATAACACTTTAGCACCCTGTGATATTTGTCGTTAGCAAATTTAGGTCAAATTCATTAATACTGTTAACTATGATGACATGGATGTTGATGTGGATGTTGATGTGCTGATGTGGAAGTCCATATGGATGTTGACATGCTGATGTGGATGTCATGTCATCATAATTAACGGTGTTAGTGAATATGGCCTCTATTTACTAACGACAAATATCACAGGATACTGAAATGTTACAAAATAAATTACAAGACCATAAGTAAAAAAAGCTAAATCACATAATACTTTCTTTTTTTTTTTTGTACTTTATCCTTTTTTTCCTTTAAAGACTAAACAAGTTAAACTGAATAAGATTACTATAAAATAATATTATTATTATTATTATTTATACATAGGAGGGGATAACCCATTAAACATGAATAGCTCTAGGAAATGAGCATCCTAACCAATCTTCTGTTAACAAAACCTGAGCATCCTGAGAAAGGACCTCAAAAAACCTAACACCATACACCATACTCCTGTTGCAAAGAAGAGTTTGCTAAACAGTCTGCAACTCTGTTAGCTTCACAGTACATATGTGTTATTGACACCTCCCAATTTCTTGAGAGCAGCTCCTTGCACTTGAAAACCAGGTTAGCAGCAGCCATAACATTAATCTTACCTCCAAGTAAAAAATGGCAGATAGACTTGGAATCAAGTTAAACTGAATAAAGATTACTATAAAATAATATTATTATTATTTTTTTTTTATACAGAGGAGGGGAGAACCCATTAAACATGAATAGCTCTAGGAAATGAGCATCCTAACCAATCTTCTGTTAACAAAACTTGAGCATCCTGAGGAGGGACCTCAAGAAACCTAACACCATACTCCTGTTGCAAAGAAGAATTTGCTAAATAGTCCGCAACTCTGTTAGCTTCACAGTACACATATGTTATTGACACCTCCCAATTTCTTAAGAGCAGCTCCTTGCACTTGAAAACCAGGTTAGCAGCAGCCATAACATTAATCTTACCTCCAAGTAAAACATGGCAGACAGACTTGGAATCAATCTCCACAACAAGATGAGAACAACTCGTACTTTACGCCATCTCCAAACCTCTGAACACTGCCCACAGTTCAGCGAGAAAAACAGTGCACAAACCCACATTGCATGTAAAACCCTTGATCCAATTCCCTTGACCATCCCTAAGCACTCCACCACCACCACCCATACCGGGTTTGCCTCTGCAAGCCCCATCAGTGTTGAGTTTCCACCAACCTTGGGGTGGAGCAGACCAACTAATTAACACCACTCGTTTCGGACCATACTGATCAGAACCCGAAGAATGAGGGGTAAACGCCATATCTACATCCCGCCATAGATTGCCTAAGAAAGAAAACCTCTCATGAAGAGTTACAGTTGTCTTGCTAAACACATTTGCATTACGCCATTTCCACAACCACCAAACTGTAATCATGAAATGAGCAGCCCAAGAAAATCTACTGCCATTATTAATCTCCCCTTGTAAATTATACCTGAGCCATGTATCCAGATTAAGCCTTTGTGCTTTTTGCCACATCGAAGGCCTAAGAAAACTTTTCCAAACCTGCATAGCCAAATTACAGTCACGGAGCAAATGAAGGATAGTCTCATTGTGAGAATGACATAATTGACACATAGCACTTTGGGCAAAACCACGTCTAACCCTCTCAACATTCGTCATTACCTTACCATGCACAACCAACCACAAGAAGAAACGATACCGTTGAGGCACCTTAACTCGCCAAATCCAACCCTAAACGTTATCCACTGTGTCTTCTATCTTCGATCTCAAAGAAGTATAGGCATTTTTAACCGAAAATTGTCTTGAAAAGTAAGGCCCCAAGACAAGCAATCTTGAGCTCTATCATCAGTTCGAAGAACAACAGACATAAGCATGGAAAGGATATCTATAGGCAGGTATTTTTGAAGTATATCAATGCGCCATCCAGATGAGTGCCAATAGTTAGCAACTGGACTCTGAAGCTCATTCACCGGAACCTCCAAAATGATTCTCTCATATAGAGAAGTGTCTATTAGCCTTGTATGTATCAAGCCAAAAGGCTGTAGAAGAACCATTATGTACCTCCATTTGAGAACCTGAACAAATAATGGAAGTCGCCCGCCACCATCCCCTTCCAAAGGTTAGAGGCGCTAGAGATCTCTTTGAAAACATCCAGACCCATAGCTCCTTTTCCATATTTTGAAAGTAAAACACGACTCCACAGGCTATTGGGATCTTGAATGAACCTCCAATCTAGCTTAGCAAGAGCTGCTTTATTGATCAACCTCAATGGACGAATGCCCAGACCACCACAATCCCTTGGCCTCTCAACCATAGTCCAATTTACAAGGTGAATCTGACGACTATTTCCATCATGGCCCCAAACAAAATTTCGGCAAATTTTGTCTATCTCATCACAAAGAGTGACGGGAAACTTAGACGTTTGCATTGAATAAAAGGGCATAGTATTAAGCATGCTTTGAGCCAAAGTGATTCTTCTTGCCAAAGAGAGAGTGCTAATTTCGCCTTCACCCGGTCAAGAATATGATAATATTATTTTGTCTTTGAATAAAATTCAAAATAAACTTATTTCATAATCATTTTGAACTATAATAAGCAGTAAGCATGGATTATAAAATGATATTATTTATATTATTCACTTTTAGTTAAAAAAAAAACAAAATTATTAAAACTTGAACGGAATATAGTTATCATATCAATTTTAATTTTATTTATTATTTATTTATTTATTCATCTCCATTATTTTTTAATAAACTAAATATGCAAAACATGTTAATTATATATTATAAATTCAAACATAAAATATATTACACTAAACCTAGACAAAAAAAAATTTAAGATTAAATTCACTCACAATCTTTTAATATTGTAAAAGAAATTTATCATCAAACTACTCAATTTTCAACATATTTAGTTATATAGTTTAATCTTAGTAAAATTGAAATTTAGTTAATTTAATTAATAATAAAAATTTTATTGACTTAGTTCGGTTATATAAAAATATCTTAAAGGAGGTCAAATTGTTTGGTGGACATAAGAACTACAATACCCTAAAAAAAATCCTTATTGGCCACTAGACCAAGAGATGGCTATAGGAAAGAAGGCACAGGTGGCGGTTCGAACTTACCGGCCCCCCACCCCCCAAAAAAAAAAAGATGGCATGCACCATTATGCTATGCATCGTCTCGAAGTCCGATGTTTCTTTTCTTTTTTAACACCAAAACAAAACAAAACAAAAAACATAAAGACATTTTTGGGTTTAGCAAATTTATTTTATTTTTTGGGAGAATGTTTCTTCTGTCATTTCACAGCTTCTTAGGCGCGTGTTACACGGTCCCATGTAATACACATATGACAAACCTTGTTGTTGTTACCCTCCAATCCAACCAAATGTTCATATGATTGCTAATTTTTGTTCATTTGTAAAATATATTTAATTTTAAAAATAATTAAAATATTGCTAAGTTGAAGAAATTTACATCAAAAAATTAATTTAACCTCATTTTATATATATTTTAGGCCTCTGTTCCTTTGCTGTTTCTGGGTCACTCTTTCAATATAATCCTTAAAAAAAAAGTAAAAGAGAAGTTTGAGGTGTGCAAAATAGGAAAATTTTATGGTTACTTTAATTTATAGTTACTTTTATATACTTTGTTTTATTTACTATTGAATGAGAGTGTATTTTATTATCTAAAGTATATTTTACTTTGAAAAAATCAAAATAATAATAGAATGCACCGTACAATATCCTCTAATATTTAGTAGACTTTTTTTGTATGCTCTATTTGCTGCATGTAAATATCCTCTAGTATTTAATAGACCATTTCTAATTTTGCTGGAAAAAAATAATATTCAATAGACCTTTTTTCTAGGGAGTATTCAATAAACCTTTTTATATGCTCTATTTATATTGAATATCAACTACTGTAAAATAAATATGTGATCTAATGTGAGGGAAATTCACCCGTATGCACTACGAATGAGTTTTTGGCCAATTTTTTTATGCGCGTAAGACTTTTTTTTTTTTCATTTTTAATCCTTTACAAACCTAACAAAATGTTTCGAATAATAAAGAACAAAAAGTCCTTATACTTGAGCAATGTAGAATTTGTCTTTTAAAATATATACACGACATAATTTTTTTAAAACTAATTGATACTTTTATTCATAATAATTTTGGTTTAATACATTAATAATAGGAGGAGGAGGAGGAGTAAATCACCATTCCTCCCTATCTGACACAAAATAGGCTGCTCTCGCCAAAACATGAGCAACTAGATTCACAAACCTATAAACCCAATTGAAATACCCTAACATAATTTTTTTTTTTTTTTGGTTAACACTAAACAATCTTAAATAATGCCACCAACAATAGATCTATCACCTTCACTGGCTACGATAGCTTGAAAAGTAATAAGAACGTAGTTAACTTGTACTATATTCGTATGTAATGTTAATAACTTTGCCAAGTATCGTTCATGAAGTAAGAAAATTTTAATTTCTAATAGAACCCTTAAATAACTTGTATATGAAAACCTTAATCATAAAAAATGAAAGGTTGTTTAATATAAATTTAAGGCTCCGTTTGTTTGCGAAAAATATTTTGTCTTTGGAAAAAAATTTCTTTGGAAAAAAATTCTCAGAAAAAATATTTTCCAAAGAAAATATTTTCCGATGTTTGGCTGCAACACTAGAAGACAATAAATGAGGAGAGAAGACATTGGGAAATAAAAGAGAAGGCAGTAAATGAGGAGATAAGACATTTAGGATTTTCTTTCCAATTCATTTTAGATATTGGCAACCTGTATATAAGAATGTAAATATTTTAATCCTATAAATAAAAAGTATTTCTTATTTACTCCTAAAGATGTCTATAAAAAAAATCATTAACGAATCTTCAAAAATATGACAATTAATGACAGTTGAGCAATTTAGGAAGATTTGCAAAACTTTGACCAAGTTTTCAAATACTCATTCTTTTGAATAGCCACCACATTTAGGATTTTCTTTGCATGAACAATTCTTGAAAGATTCTTGGTATCTTATAGATTCTCTTAACATTTTTTAGAACCTTTAAAATTACACTTTATAAGTTTTGAATGTAACTTGCTCCACTTAAAGAGTTTAACATGAACTTCTTCAATTTAACAGTCAAAATCAAACTGCCTCCAATCGCACTCAATTGAGCTATATACTTTCTCTTTGTTCTTTCTCTCAATTTAGTTGTTTTAATTAGTGGTTTTTTGGGCAGTTTTGGCCATTTTTAGCCAAAAATCACCCATTTTCCTTTTTTTCTTTTTAGCTTGTTTTGCACTTAAATAACATGGATTGGAGTTATAATTTTTAATCGTATTATGTTTTTCTTAGTTTTTTTTCTATTAAATCTTCATATTTAATTTGAAGTTATAGTTTTTCTGTGATTTTGTGGTTGGATTTGTTTAAAGGAGCATCAGATTGGGAGATCTTGATTGTATGAAGGTGGGATACAAAAGAAAATTGGCAGATTTCGCTGGTATTGACTCCTTTGTCGCATTAGAAAAATTGAGAAGTATAGATGTCGACCATTAAGAACTTTTTCAGTATTTCACTTCTTAGATTCGTATCATTTTTGTGTTTTTCTATAATATTTTTTGATAACTGATATGTTTCTTGTATGGTTGCAAATTGAGTTATGTATTGTACCTGTTACTCACAGTATGTAACTGTTTCTCAAATGAATGAAAATTCATTTCTGACATTTCAAAAAATACTTGACGTTTAAATAAAAATAATTATTTCTCTGACAATAAAAATAAAATTAAGTTTAAATAATGATTAAAAATAAAAATTAAGTTTAAATAATAATTGAGGAATGTGAAAAAAAAAAAAGAATGTGGGATGAGGGGGGTAAAATTGCCATTATAATGCACAAATTATTTTAGACCTAATGAGCACATTATTTCACACGCATGGTTGCATCGTGACTGGACTTTGGTCTGGACCAGAATCTGTCTAATTTACTGCTTTTTGTTCTTTAACCCAATAAGGCAAATTTGTGGTTGATGTGTAACATATTTCAAAAAAGAAAAGGTGATTGACTAATTAATTACTAATTTTAGTTTTACATTATTCAAAAATGAGATTTTAACTAGATTTTCAACATGTAATTTTGAAATTAACTATACGTGTCACAAGATATTTTTGATTTTCTTACTTTATATAGTGTGAGATTTTTTGTTTTTTTTTTTGTCATAGTTGTGACCAAAACAAAACCAAACCATGACAAAGATTTTTTGAATCATCTTTGAATTGATGTAAAAGACAATTGATTTAGCTGACTTCACCAAAACATGTGCCTATTGTACCTTTCATGATGCATGCTTGCTGCCAAAAGATTTTTCTTTTTCCTTATTTCTTAGGAAAGATGGACTTTGTTACATTTGGTTCATCGGTAAAAAAACATAAGCCCCAAATCCAATCTTAATAATTTGTTCAAAAAAAAAAAAATCCAATCTTAATAAGATTTTTTTTAAAAAAAATCGAGTTTGTAGTTGACTTTAGAATAAGAAGAGGAAGTAAGGATGATGTATTAAAATTTTAAAGGAAATTATGCTACTTAACTATTTAATTTTTGACAAAAATTAAATTATTTTAATTTTGATATATTTGTTAATAAATACGAAAATTTTTCTCACAAAAAAAAAACTTTTTAAAAAAAGAGCATAACCATAAATATTGTCCCGCCATTATACATATAAAAAACTAGTCGATAGCCGGTAAAATATGCTGGTTATAATTTAATATTATTATAATTTTTTTTTATGATTATAAAATATTTTAATATATTAAAAATAGTAACAAGTGACATTTTTATGATATATATTTTAAAATTTTATGTAAATTTAGCTTAAATTTTGATTGCTAATATTTTATTAATAAAAATTAAATACAATAAATCTAAACAAATGGAAAATATACTATCACAAAATTACAATTAAAAATAAAACACAATTAAAGTAAATACTCATGTTTACTAAAAAATATAAAGATACAATTGTAAATATATATATATATATATATGAAAATTGAGCTTTATGTGCAAACAAAATTGTAATTATAATCTCAAAAAAAAAAAAATTTGACTCTTAAGTTTGTATAACTCATAAATCTTAAAAAATAAAGTTGAAAACTATAAGGAGAAGAAAAGAGTTAAAATACATTAAAAATAAGAGGCATATGCTATAACCTATAAGTATAATTGAAGAATATGAATCTTGAAAAATGAATACAAATACTCTTACTTTTAAAATAATGTACAAAACTAATTGAAATTTTATTTAAAAAAATTTAACCTTTATAATTAATTAATTACTTACTATCTAATTCATTTTTATATTTAATTAATAATTAATTCAATCTTATGGGTTACATTTATATCGTTTTAATTTATAGTTAATTTGTCACTTGTTATTGCAATTAATTTGAATTGTATATTAACTGTTCATTTATTATCTAATTGATTTTTTATTATTAAACAAAAATCATTTAAATTTGGTAGGTTATCTACAAAAATCATTTAAATTTGGTAGGTTATCTTTATATTATTTTAATTTATGATTAATTAAACACATAATTGTATTAATTTTAATTTTACATAATAATTAGCCACTTATTATATCTAATTAAGTTTTTAATTATTAACTAATAACCATTTTAATTTTATAAGGTACTTTTATATTATTTTAATCTTTACTTGATTGTAAGGAAATTGTTAATTAAAAAATAATAAAAATATTTAGCTCATAAACAATACAATGTAAAAAAAATTAAAAAAAGTTTGCAATATATAAGAAAGAGAATAGTTGCTCTAAAAGATTAGTTTTATTACGAACCATTCTGTATATTGTATTAACCATATCTATATATATAACTTTTATCCTTATTATGTAAATCTATATAATAGAGAAATTATTAAATTAAAATAAATACCATATAAAATCAATAGATTAAAATAATATTATAATTGAAAAACTATTTTATCATAAAGAAATTGCTATGAAAATAGGAGCTTACCTTATGAACATAGATGATGGATGAAAAGGAATGTGAATTTGTATGATAAATAGAACTTAAAATATACTTTAGCTTTATATATATATATATATATATATATAATTTTAAACATCAAATTCAGTTAAAACTCTTTCATTTTATATTATTTGAAAAGTATCATTCACGAAAATATATAGGGTGATCTCTAGATCGAATGGTTTAGGGTGAGGCCCTAGGACCTTAAGGTTTCAGGTTTGATTCATGGCAATATCAAAACTTAGTTTTGGTCCATTCTATGAGTGGGATTCATAATAATACCTTTCCCTGCTAACACTAACAACTAACAATCGTGACCCATAGGGTACCAACAAGTGACACTGTTAAATATATATATATGAAATAATTAAAATAATATAATCAAAGTACAACCATAAATACTATTATCTTTTTTTCTCAATTTTCTCTTCTTTCTTTTATAGACACTCATTTTCCTTAAACAATAATGGGTGATTTTTGGTTATTTTTAGTCTGAAATCACCCCTATATATATATATCTCTTTTTATCAATTTATTTTTTAAATAAGTGGTTATTTCACATAGATTTGGGTTTTATTTTGTTTTTTGTGATTTTGTAGTCATGTTACGACGTTTGATTTTTTGTTGTCTAATTACGATATTTTATTTTCCGTCATTTTGTTACGACGTTTTGTTTTGCATTGTCTTATTGCGGCTTTTTATTTGTGTGTGGGTAATTCATACAAGCAAAACATATTTCATCAAATAGAGACAACAAATCAGATTTTGGTCGTCAATATGTTGCAGAAGTAGAGTCATAGGTATTCAAGTCACTATAGTATCATCAAATTTGTAGACTTTGAACCAATTTATTATGCTATTAACCTGAGTGTTGTTTCATCCGCTATGATTTTTAGCGAATTTGTATCTGTATTCTATCGATGTATTGTTAGTTTGATCAATAAAATTATTTTTCTTTTAAAAAAAGAACTTGTTATTTAATTCATATAACTTACTATTAAATTGAAAAAACAACCAAAGATTTTTTTTAACTTGTTATTTAATAATATTATGTAACTCGCTGTGCAATTAATGATAAAGATAAAAATAAAATAAATAATATGATAAAGAAAAATTTGTATCTTATTAGTCATTATGTAATTTATATAACATATTATTCAATTAAAATAAAAAATTATGAGAAATTGGTATTAGTGGTTGAAAGCACTACAGTTGAAAGAAATGACTTTAAAAACAAAATATGCATCCATATAGAAACGAGAGAAACTTTTTTTTTTTTTCGAAATTTTGAAGATTTATTTTTCATATATTATCATTCAGGCAATTGGTAACTGATTTTAATTTTAATTTTAATTTTAATTATAATTATAATTATATATATATATCTATATAAAATAGATCTAATTCATTCACAATTTTTTTTTATCATTTTATCCCTTAACTCATAAATTGGCTATTTAAACACTTTAACTAGCTAAAAATAAAACTTACTAACACTTTTTTAGCACTATTTAAATGTATAAATGATTTTTTTTAACTTAAAACAAAACTATTCAAACATATAAATTAATTGACAAATATTTATAAATTATATTTTTAATAAATTAAGGTGTTAAACTAATTAATTTAAAGTTAAAAAGCCAAACTAGAAGAACACAATAAGTTTAACGGATTTTAGATGTAAACAAAATACTAAAATATAAATTGGCTATATGTACTACATATATTTATTTATATAAATAAAAAATTAATTTTATTTACATAAATACACATATATATCGTAGTAAAAATTTAAATTTAAATTTAAATTTTTTAAAGTGAAATGAGGTTATTAAAAATTAAAATTTTACACTGATATTTTATGGACAGACATTCAATTATTAGCTTATTAATTAATTAATTAAACCGACAACTTGTGAACAATATTTAAATTAGGATGATAAATTAAGATTATAAAGAATTCCCAAAAGTTGAATTTTTATTAAAATTAATAAAAATTCATTTGCAATTCTAAATGAAATGAATTTTTTTTTATGAAATTAAACCAAATAAGGGCTAAATGCAGAGCTCAAACTAATTAATTATTCATTTATAATACAAATTCAATATTATATATATGCTGCACATAGATACAGTGAGTGGTCATTTTCCAACAGACAAAAGAAACTTAAAAAAGAAAAAGAAAAGGGTTATATTTTGCAAGGGGGAACCCACAGGTCTAAAAGGCTACACTCTGTTTCTCCTCTCTTGTTTATGAAGAAAAGTGTCTAAAAAGGATAGCTAATGTCTGTCTGTCTGTGTGTGTAGTCTCCATTCTTCAAGTGAAAAACAAGAAGCAAACAATGCATATGCATGTCTCTACTTCACTATTCTGCTGCAACCATTCCAACGACTCACCTTTCTTCATCTTTAGTCTCTTTTCCATATTTCATGCATCTGTCCACTTCTTTACTGTATATTTTTTCTTTCTGAAAAAGGTTAATTAGAGTTTCTTTTGTTTTTACCCTTTTTGGTTGCAATTTATTGAGCTAGAGCTCGAAAAAACACTCAAGGACTTGACATTGCCAGTAAACAGGTATTGTTTCAACATGGTTTTGGAGGAAAAGTAAACTCCGGTCTCTCATTTGCAGTTTTATCAGTTTATTTTTTCCTAATTTAAAATTAATTATTTTACATATTAATTTATTAAAATATAATTTATAAATATTTTTTTATCTATTTACAAAAATATTATTTATATATATACGTTAAAGAGTATTAAAAATGTTGATGACAAGTTTTATTTTTAACGTGTCTATAAATTTATAAGTTAAATGAGTAAATTGGTAAAAGGTGCCAAGTTTATCAAGCTACTAATATATTAAGTTTTTTTTAAGAAATTAGCCACTTTTTATTGATTAGAAAATAATAAAATAGTTTTACATTTAAATTACCTTAAATTATATTATTGTTAATATATATATATATATTAAATGCTGAAACTTTCAAAGTCATTAAACTCAAAAATTGAAAGTGTTCCTCTTCATTATTTAACATTCATTCTTAAAGGATTATGTGTTAAATTTTTAAAATTAACAATATTTTTCTATAAAAATATTAAAAATCCATTTATATTAAAATATAAACATTTTATTTGATATAAAACATTCTAATTCTATTAAATTTGAAACATTACTCTTCCTTCCCATGGAAAAAAATTATATCTTTTATTTTAATGAATCATCCTCTTTTATTCAAATAAAAATACTCTTTCCTTTTTATATTTAACATAAAACGTAAAAAATTTGTAACTTTTCAACCATTTGTAATTTTCTTTTCTTTTATTTATTTAATTATTATTATTACTATGCATATTAATAATATAAATATACTTTTAATAAAAATAATCAAATAAATTTATTATAAACTTTTTGAGTTCTCAATTGTATATTTGGTTAATTTGTAATTTTTAATTATTAAAATGATTTAAATAATTATTTTTTAAAATTAATTCGAGATGTAAACTAATTATATATCATAAGACGGAATGTTGAGTAATTAAATGGTATAACTCATTTAAAATATTAATATATATTTTTTCAAATGTCAGGAATAAAATAGTGTATTAAACTAAAATACAAGAGAAAAATAACAATTATTCCTAAAAAAAAAGGAAGAAAAAGCTATAAAAGAGCTTCACATGTATAAGAATTCTTGTCCATATTGCAATATGGATAGGTCCATGATATAATTTACGTAAATTGAGCAGGTGGGCTTAACTTCCTTATGGAGCCCCAAAGAGAAAGACTTTTACATGGACAGTCGCTTATTCTTACAGTCCAATACCTCACATGAATTGTTGAAATCCACACAAATTTTGGGCAATTATTTGGTACCATTTACATGCTTTTTCTTTTTTGGTAATTAAAAAAAAAAGAGATATTTACATAAATAGACACTTTTTAAAAAATATTTACTAAAATATTCAAACTTTTTGTTATTTACTGATTTTACTCATTTTATTTACACTTTTGTCACTTTTATTTACAGATATGCATCATTCTTCCTTTTATCTTATTTTTCCTTTTATTTTTATTTTTTCTTTCTTTTTATTTTTATTCCCTTTATTTTTTCCTTCTTTATTCATTTTTCTCTTTTTTCCTCCTTCCTTTTTTTTATTTTTATTTTCTCTTTTTTCCTTATGATTTTTTTTTTATTTTCA
>CATIWK010079442.1:0-10282 GCA_949634005.1 Mallotus japonicus
GCTCCCACAACTATATACCTCCATTACGTCTCCCCACTCAAGGGTCCGTGCGACATGGATAAGTACGTGTTGTGAGTGGTAATGGGCGATATTCCACCACCAAGTTTGACTGAAACACAGGTAGCGAAGTATGGACCATTACCTGTTTATTTAAGGATTGATGTGCATATTGTGTGAAAATGTATAGTGAATGCAGTAATATGCAAAGGAAATAATTTAATCACCAAGGATAATTTACAAAACACAGGAATCAGTTTCTCTATCCCTAGTGGAGTCGCCACTGTAGGCGGCAGGGTTTAGCGCGCGCCCAAATGTTGGCGACCACGGCACTGTGCAAGCTCAAAGCTTGCTAGAAAAATATGGGCCCGAGGCCTATATATCGAAGATGGAGTCGCCACCTGGATGAAAACCAAGACACACTTACAACAACTAGATTCCACAAAGGTACCCAGAAGCGGTCTTCAGAGATCGAGTTCGGAAATTGGGTATGGGCTTGGAATGCCCACCCAACCTTGCGATTGGCCTCTTTTTGTGCTTTGTACTCTATTACCTTTGATTATTAAATTATTTCCTTATTAATGTTGATCGCACACACTTTCGATTTTATTATTTTACCAACTTTGCACATTAATCATGTTTGTTCGCTTATTACCTTGACAATTATCACAATTAAATGAAAAGAACATTACAACCATTCATTCAAAACAAATGGGGAAGGGATTAAGGATTACAATGATTTGTACAATTATTACAATAATTGCTTAAATAAAACCTCTCAATAACTACTTAATACACTAATTATATAGTGATTAAGAAATTATTCAAAACCTACAACAAATACTGTTAGCTCCATACTTAAAATAGACAGTATTCACAAAATAAATTAAATTAAACTTATATAAAATAGGCATGGAGATTCATATAAACATGGATTGATCATTTAGACAAGTCAATAATATAACAAATACATGTAACACTTAAAATATTGGACATTGTGCGTGTATCAGATACGGGAAATATATTAGAAATATACCAAAAAGATACTGAGGTGAAGCAGAGTTGTAATAAACTCTGGGCGAGAGGCGATCGCCTCTATGTGAAGAGGCGTCGCCTCTTTGAAGAGGCGTCACCTCTTCAACAAGCACAACTATTTACACAATTACAACTTTCTTAAATACTAAGCTAATCAAATATGCATTCAAATAAACACAAACCAGGGTCTTGACACTTAAAAATTCACATATTTAAACAATCATGCTTCAATATAACATCAAATAAGGAACAAATACTAAAAATACACTCAAATTTAAACAATTGATGCTTTTAATATGAAATAGAAGCTTTAAAGCTTGAAAGTAAGAATCCTCACTGAATAAAGAACGTCTGAAGCTCCTAACTCAGCCCTCAGAGCTTGTTTGGTTGTTTGAATGCAAGAAGTCCTCTTCTCTTTCAAAGAACTAGACTCCTAAGCTTGGAAATCCACTCTTTTTTCTTCTTTCTCTTGATTTTCCCTTGTTTTTTTCCTTTTTCCTCTGAACGTTTTTTCTTCTTTTTTTCTTCTTCCCTCAATAAAATGGCCAAGTCCTCCTCAAAATATTAGCCTAAGCTCCTATTTAAGCCTTCTCTCTCTTCTCTCTCCAATTTCTCAAAAATTAAGGTTTAATTTCAACAATGTATTTTCCATCATTGCTCCTCTCTTTCCAGCTAATTTTGCCTTAAAAGTCTTTCTTTCATGCAAAAATGTGCAGAGAGAGGAAATGTGTTGGATTTTTGAGTTAAATGCAGCAATAAATAGTATTTATTGCTGCAGGGGACAGGTGTGATGAGGCGACGCCGATGCCTGGGGTGAAGAGGCGCCCGCCTCTTCATTGAGGCGACCGCCTCTTCACCCAGGCCTGGTGGGTCTTTGGGCCAAAAGGCCTGGGTAAGCTTGAAGGTTGTGGGCTTGGTTCTTGGGCTAGGTATTTGGGTCAAGTTTTAAACTCTCGGATCCATTTTAAGAAGATCTCGGACTCTTCTTGCATTCGAGATTCGTACAGTCTCATCATTGGGCCCGAACTGAGGGTGTCTACACTTATTATTTTTTAAATACTTATTAAATTAAAGTCTATCAAGTAAACAATTATAATTATAATTAATTAAAATTATATTGTCTTCTATCTGTAATTATATTTTAAAAAATAGAGCATATAATTTTTTTGAAAGTGTATTTTCTGTAAGAAAAGTAGTATAATTATCATTTTTAGATATTTTTGTAAAATTTAACAAAAAAGAGTTAAAATTAAATTAATTAATATTTATCATTTAATTATTAGTTGAACTTAAAAAATTGCATTAAATTAATTTTTCAGTACATAAAAGTATTAATATTAAAAATATTGAAGAAATAAAGTGTCATAACTCAAATAAAAAATTTACTAAAATTGTAATAAATTATAAGTTTAATGGGGTTGTGTGTGTGTATATATATATATATATATAACTTTTAATATTTAAATTTTTATTAAAATAACTAATAATTTTTTATTATCTTATGATTAATTATGATCTTAATATTTTTTATATGAAATTCATTCTAGAGTTGAGAAAAATTAATTATAAAAAATATTGAAGAATTATCTTATAATTATTTAAATAAAAGATTCATCAAAATTCTAATGAATTATAACTATATTAAGTTAATATCAAATTGTTATATAAATAAATAACACTGATATTATTTTTAAAACTTTTATTTAATAATAATTAAGTTTAATAGCTAATTTACTATATATCACGAATTTAAAAACAATTTATTCACATGCGAAGCACATGATTTTATATATATATATATATATATATCGGCTTTAGAAAATTAATGACAGTAATAAATATTAAAATTAGCAGTAAAAAAGAGATGAAAAGTTGTTAAGTAATTTTCAATTTTTAAATTAAACTATAAAGAAGGAAAAAAATTCTTAAGTTAGTTCATTTTTAAGGGAATTATGGTTGTTTTCACTAATTGATTTTATTTCTAAAATTATGAATTTTGATTACACACATGTAACTTTAATAAAATAAAGCTTCATGTTTAATATTCTAAAGATGATATTAAAATTTGAATTCACTAATTTTTTATTTTAGTATTAGAAATAAATGTCATATTTAAATGCAATCTATCAATAAAAATTGGATTGATTAAATATAATATATAATGAATATCTATGAAAAATTACAAGTTTATTTTGATAAAAATGAAAAAATAATTATAGTTAATGCGGTAAAAATTATTTTTGGTTAAAATTGCTTATTAGGAAGAAATAATATTTCTTTTTCCTTGGTAGTGTGGCAAAAAAGAGATTTTAAAAAATAAAAATCACACGTAAAGAAGAAGGGAAAAAGAGAGATATTTAATCTCTTGTAATGAAAGAGCAAAGGTGAAAGAGAGAAAATAAAAATTAGTTTTATAATTATTTTTAAAACTAAAATATTAATAATCTAACTTATAATTGCAAAAAAATTCTTGATGTGGTTTTTATAGGAAGCATGCCCTAAGATTTTTCTAAATTTTAGTGAATAGTTGAAATAAAAATAAAATCTATGTGAAAAAATTAAAAAAGTAGAATGAAAAAAAAAGTGGAATGAAATTGACTAATAATACCAATCTAATCCAATAGATTATCAATTACATTGTAACCTTAAATTTCACATAAAAATAAACCAGAAGACATAACATTGACATCAAAAAATATTAAAAGAATGAAGGAGGAAACTTACATTAGAAAGTCTAAATAAATAAAATTTAGTATAGATCATTGAAAATACCATAAATCGTAAAATCCTTTTATTGGAGGGTTGCTATCACTGTGAAAAAAAATCTTTAAGCTGATTGAGTTTCAAAAAAACTGAAATGTTATTCTACAAAATAATATTTTTAACTTTAAACAATAATTATTTAAAATATTAAAAAGTGAGAACAAAAATGTATGTTGTTTACGTCAAATTATATCGTGTACCCCTGTCTATATTGCAATATGGATCAGGGTCTATCACACGTGTGAAAACACGCTACTTTATTTTTTTAATGCTTTTATTTTTTTTAACGCTATCACTACCGTCGCTGCTGCTTCTGTTTCTTCTTCCATCTTCTTCCATGGGTAGTGATTCATCATCAAGAAACCATGAAAACCACCATCACCAATAGTTGCAATAGATAACTCTATCACCGCCGCCACCACCATCACTGCCACTAAGTCGTTATGAATCTCGAAAAAGAAGAGGCTGAAATACCTTTGGTCAGTATCTGAAAAAACACAGGCCACCATTAGCACTATCCCGGGGCAATGGTGCTCATGTTCTTGAACTGAGCCCTTTTTCTGTTGTAGGATTCTGTGTAAGGTCCACAATGCTTGTGAATATTTTCATAATTGCGGTAGTTTCGAGATCAGGTATAGAGAAGGTTTGTAAGGTGAAAGTTTGCGGTACAAGAATGATGTTATTTGCTTAAGCAAGATTCTTGATCAAATCTTGAATCCAAGAGCCCACCAAATAATATAGTTTTTTTTAACAAAAAATAATATAGTTTCATTGATTAAGTCATGAAAACTCATTAATTATTAACTATTCTAATTTATTATTCTATATATGTTCATTAACTATACACTTTAGATTCATCAAACAATTTACCTATTAAGTATATATATATATTTAATATATTAATATTAAGTAAAAATTAATATTAATATTATAAAAATTAATAAGTTAATTTGTCAAATAATATATGTTCAGTGATTAAATCATGAAGGTTCATTAGTTATTAACTATAGGATCATCACTTTTAATACTCTAGTTCATTATTTTATATAGGTTCATCAATAAAAAAAACTATAAGTTTATTAAACACAACATATATGTTCATTAACTATACACTTCATGTTCATCAAACAATTTACATATTATATATATATATATATATATAAGAACCAGCAGCAGCTTTCTCCTAAGATTGTTTTTGAGAAACCTCTTAAAGCACTTTCATCTTTATACCAATTTGGATTTGGCCCCTAATTGTATTTAACTTTTGTTTCAGCATTTTCCTGAATTCTAGTTTATCATGCTATAGCTTTTAGTTTCTTGTTTTCATGCTTGTCGCTGTATATCTGAGCTCATATGAGTTTACTTTTGTTACCCTTGTTGATGAAAATGGTTAAAATTGTCTGCGTATTTTGTGTTTTTCTTATTGTTTGAATGTTGAGAATTTATTTGTGCTCAGCTCTCAACATTTTCTATACAACACGCTACCACAATGGACATGAAGCTAATTGGTTCCTTAAAAGTATCCTCAGCATCTCTTCCCATAAGTTGATATTGTTTTTGCCTATCCAAAAGTTACGTTCATTGACCTTCACCTATATATTCATTGATCTTTACCTGCATATTTATTGAATCTTTAGGTATTCATGTTAATGAACCTCCATTAAGTAATGAAAATAATATATGTTCATTAAAAATGAACTGTAAGTTCATTAAGAATAAATTGTGTGTTCATTAATATTTTCTTACATGTTCATTACTGATATATATACCATAGCTTTGAATTTTACGTTTCTTTTTTTTTTTCTCTTGTTCCTCAAGTAGCTAATCTATCTGAACAATTCATTTATCAAGCCATGTATTTATAGCTAACCAATCTAATAAAAGTCTTCTCTTTTGTGGAAAAAACAAAATGAAATAAATGATAAAAAATGACTCATAATACAATTCTTAGCCTCTAAGTCTATAGACTTGATAAATATTGATAAATATGTGAAAATGCTACTGAAAAATCAATGTAATTTCATGCTTTAAGTCAAGTCTACGTATATATATATATTTTATTGTTTCTGAAGCTAACAGAAAAACAAGAAGCAGAAAGAGAGTTTCAGGAAAAAAAAAGGCGGAGAAAAAATGACTATTGAGACTGTTAATGGTAATTAGGTTTCTCATTATCTGTTATCACTTCTCTCATCAGAAGATAGGAGAAGAGAAAGATAAAGAATCGAAGGAAAAAAAAATAAGATGGGGATGCAGAAGGTGAAAGGAAAAAAAAATGGTGAAGAAGAAGATAATAAAGAAAAAAAAATGAAAATCACGTCCCAGGGTAGAATAGTTGATATCAGTTTTGGTTAAAGTCAATCCCTTAGTTAATGCCTTAGTAGCAAAACTCTCATGTACCTTCAACCAAAAACGTGAAAAAATAACCAACGTAAAAAAAAAAAGCGTGTTTTGTAAACACGTGTAATGGACTCCTGATCCATATTGCAATATGGACAGGGGTCCATGATATAACAATTGATTGTTTACCTGATATCTCATTTTCATATGGAAATAAAAGAAAAAAGGGCAATTCAACAACTAAAACATAACAAAACCATATTGAATTCCCAAAAAAAAAAAAAAACCATATTGAAGAGGAAAAATGATATATATATATATATATATATAATAATAATAATAATAGTTGATACAGAATATTAGTTATTTAACCTAAAAGTAACTCCTCAAATTTAAAGAATTTTATTTCAATTATAACACTTAAAATAATTTATAGAATTTTATTTCAATTATAACACTTAAAATTTTTTTAAATTATATTTTTAATAAAAAATATTGTGATTTTTTAGAATTTAACACATAATTGTTTAGAGGTGAATATTAAATTATAGAATTTTATACTTGTTAAAATTTAAACTTAATAACTTTGGAGCTCAGTATTTTTTATCATTGAGTTCAACATTTAATATATATGCATGCATGCATTGTAGCAAGAGCTTAAAATAAAATATATAAACACTTTATCGCATAAAATTGATTAAAAACACCATTTTAAAAATTTATAAATTTAAATATTTAATTATAAAAAATTATTCAAACACCATAATAAAAAAAAATACATTTATCCCTAAAAAAATTGTCAGGATGCCATTTGAATGGTACCACTACTTCACGTCAAGTAACTGTCAACCTGAATTAATAATGAAGCCAAAATTGTTCTTTGCGAGAAAATAATTGAATGAGAGACCATAACCGTATATTGGTACGTACAACATGCAGGCTGTGGCAATTGATGAATTTATTATAACAGCACATAATGCAGTGACTTGTGGTTGTAATATATTGCAATTATGAATCACCGATACTTTAAATGAAACAGAATATTTGTATTCGATATTTTTTGAACACTGATATTTATCTGACATGGTCCGATATTTGTCCGATACGTGTTTGATAAGTGTGGTATCTTGATTGGACACTTATGTTGTGTGTAAAACCCGCAAATACACAAATTATGAATTACAGTGTAAAGAATTATCATTCCTCAAAAATTATGATAAAAGAAAATCTAATAGTGGAGGGAGAGAGAAGAGAATATTTTTTATTCTTTAAAAACCTTCAATCTTCTCTTTCACAGTTCAATTCCTTTAGCCCTCTCCTATTCAATTTCCTTCGTAATCTTCTAGAAGTAAAGGCACCTCTAAATACGAATAGGCTCGATTCCAAGTCCAATTGGCATTTCTTATAAAGGTGGTTTTTTTTTTAAATTGATATCTCTTTACCATATTTTGTCAAATTGATATCTCTTTACCAAATACTTTATATGCTAATTAATTTAATTAATTTCATATAATTTTCAATAATTTTTTTGGTTAAATAGGAGTTTTTGTTTAGTAGGAAAATCTAAGAAAGTAAAAGAAAATTGTAAAGAAAAAAAGTCAAATATAAATAAAGAATTTAATTTTAGAAATGTGGTACTACATTTTATTTAATTTAGGTAAAAAAAATTTTAAAAATTATATTTATTATTACTATATGTACTTTCACATGTCTCACAAGTGACATAAATAAATTTTACTTAATCTATGATTTTTTTTTTAAGAAAAAATTACACAAATAACTAAAGTCAAAGCAAGAAGCTTCAAAAATACGGTGGCTTTTTTACAAAAACTAAACTTGCGTATTTTCAATTTACGTTGTTTTTTATTTTTCTTTTCATTTATACAGTCTTCTTCTTTTTCTCTTCATTCTTTTCGTGATTTCTCTCAAATCTACCACCATTTTCATCCTTCTCTCAAACTTATCACTAACTATAATAAAATTTACAAAATTAACCCATTAACATTGGATTTTTAGCTGTAAAGAAAGCTCAGATAATTATAATTGATTTTTCTTCTTTTTCTTCTTCTTCTTCTGATTTTGTTTTTGTATTTATGTTTCTAATATTATGGGTATTGATAGATTTTTGTCAATTCATGAATTTTTTAATTTGATGAGTGGGTTGTTATTTTTTTTTTTTTTTGGTTATTGACACTTAGGTGATTTTTGGATTCTATTTTTTTCTCAATTTGTTTTGGATTTTGTGTTCCTAATGTTATAAGTATTGATAGATTTCTTGTTGATTTGGTGAGTGTATGTTGTGATTTTGTTTAGGTTGTTTTTGTTATTTTCGGTAAACGTTATTTGTTATTTTATTTGATTGCTTTAGTTGTTTTTATGGTTGTTTTAGTTGTTTTAATTATTTTTTTATACATAAAAACAGCCATTGTATTTTTGAAATAATTATTATCAAATACTATATTTTTAGAAAAAAATTAATCATATTTTTGAAATTTCATTTTTTAGTTATTTTTGAAAAAAAAAATCCTTTTTTTAACCATATTAGATTTCACATAGATGCCACATCATTATTAGGACCGAAAAAAGAGTTTGAAAATTTTATTGGAAATAAAAATAAAGTTAAAGATAGTCAAAGGTTAGATGTTACAAGGGACTTATTGAAAAATTGTGCATTGAGAGATATTATATGGTAGATTTGAGTTTTAATGAATTGAAAGGTTAAATGAATAAAATTTTAATATTTAATTAAAATAATAAAAATTAAAATTTAATAACATACAGATAAATTCTAAAAGGATTAATATTATTAATTTGATCTTTCAAGTTAGGGTGTAATCGAGTTAAGATAATTAGTGAGCTATTCGGAATCAATTAATTAGGAAAAATTTAAAATCGACTCAAGCTCGAGTTCGAACTATTCGAGTAGACTATCGAGTCGAGTTCGAACTCTTAAATGTGTGACTTGATAGACTCGCGAATTTAATTGAGCCTAACTGAGCTTGTATATATTTACTATTTTACCCTTTTATTTTAATATAATTATAAATATATCTTATTGAATCGAGTCGAGTTCAAACTCGAATTCGAACTCGAGTCGACTTTGAATATTTTAAAATATATATTTTTAAAAAATTAAAAATTTTATCTAATTAATCAAGTCGAGTCGAGTTCGAATATATGAATTATTTAATCAAATCAAACTCAAATTAAAAAAAAAACTCGATCGAATTTAAATTTTGAATTTAAAAGTAAAATCAAACTCTAGCTTGAATTTAATAATGTATCGATTGGACTCAACTCTATTATACCTATGTCAAATCATGGGTTAAATATATCGGTGGTCACCCAACTTTTGGTTTGTTGCAGTTTGGGTACCAAAATTTAATTTGTATCTTTTTTATAACCAAACTTTAATTTTGTTTCAACAGCCAGTCACTTGGTGGCGTAGTACTGACGTAGTCACTCGTTGAAGAATATTCTTAGAATATTCTCCACGTAATATTCACATATGGTCACCGAACTTTAATTTTGTTTCAATTCGGGTACTCAACTTCAATTTATATATGTCAATACTAAAATATTTTATTTAAATTATAATTATAATTATAATTTAATCAATTCTAATTTTGTTAAATATAATTAGGTTTAATTAACTTTTTAATATTTGAATAACATAAAAGTTAGATATATTTTAATTAAAATTAAATTGTATGTTATTTAAATTACATACAATTTTACTTAAATTAAAATTATAACTTAATTAAACCTAATTTTATAAGTAAAGTATTCTTATCATATTAATATTTAACTTCTTAATATTTTTAATGACATAATACATCCGCAGACACCTGAACTATCACAAATTTGTCACTTTGACACCTGAACTTTGATTTTTGCCAATTTAACACCTGAACTTACCTATCACCTCACATATAAACACTTGAACTATCACAAATTTGTCACTTTGACACATGAACTTTGATTTTGACACCTGAACTATCACAAATTTATCACTTTGACACCTGAACTTGCTTATCACCTCACATACAGGTGGCAAGATGCGTGTGATGAATTCTTATTACACATAGGTACAACAGGAGAATTTTAAGCTCGCAGAATCACTCGTCAAGAACATAGGTTTGCTTGTAGC
>CATIWK010079588.1:0-13295 GCA_949634005.1 Mallotus japonicus
GGTCCCTGCTGCAGGATGGAAAGCGAGAGCAGGACGTAAAGGTTGTTGAACAGCAGAGGTAGGCGCGTGATGATTTTCACCTTGGAGTTGCATTCGGACCTTAATAAGGTCAAGAGGGTGCGTAGAGCAGCCAGCAACAATCGAAGCTATGCCACCTTCAACAAAACCTTTCAGACCCATATTTGCAATCGAGTTACCAAAACAATCACTTATATAATTTTCTTTCCTTGTTTTTTTTTTCTCGGGAAACAAACAAGAAAACAATTATGGGTGCGTTTTGGTTTTGGTTATTAATGGGAAATAGAAGAAGAACAAGGCCAATTGGAGCTTGGGTTCATCTCACTGGAAACCAGGAGATGGGAATGGAGACCAAATGCTACAGAAGAAGAGTGTGGGACGTTTGGTCTCTGAGACATATATATGCTAATGCTATAACAGGTGAAAGAGAAAACGACGAAATGATGGGTTCAGAGAAGCGAGCTGTGCGAGGAATTTATAGCCGTGGCCACGATTAGGTTCCTACGCGAAAAAAATGTGGAATTTGGAAAAATATTTTAGCCGTCTTCTTTATTTATTTTTATTTTTAATTTTTTTCACGCGGTTATGCCTCTGTTAGTATGAATGTATGATCTGTTGATGAAGTTTCTGTATACATTTGAGAAACTTTTGAGAAGTGTGTGCTGGTGGCCCTGTCCCTATCGCTGCCCATGCCAATGGCTCACACATGATATAATGTCCCATAACCACAAATATTATTATTGTTGTCTTTTAAAAAAAATAAATATTTTTCATTGCAGAAGTATTCAAAATGATAACTTCTTTTTTAAAATATGATGAGGTAGAATATTTAAATTTTGTTATTGTTAATTTAAAAAGAATAAATTATTTTTTTTTAATCGGTATGTAGATGTATAATTTTTCTATTAAAAAATAAATAAATGGTACTATGACAGGTGTCTTGCCTTGCCATGTCAACATTTTAGATCTCGTAAGATGGCCTTATTTTTAGTACTAAATTAAAACACACATTCAAAATTTATTATTTTTTTTTTATCTCAATACCAAAATGAAAATTATTCCTTTGTTTCTTAACAAAATATAAATTTTACTAAATGCACGAGGTAAATGTCTTTTACACATGGAAATGCCTTTGTTTTATAGTAGGTATGACACTATATTAGGGTTACCGAATTGTCTAGGTTATAAACAGATCATATAATCTGTTCAAAAAAAAAAAAAAGGATCATATTAAATCATGAATATAACACAAAAGGTCAATTTGAATACAATCTATTTAACATGTATAAAATATATTAATATATTAAAATAAAAATATTAAAAATTATTGAAAATTGTTAAAATAGATAATTTTTATATATATATTATTATTATAATATAGTAAATAATATTTTAAATTATTTAAATATAATATAATATATAAATATTTTATTTTTAATTAGCACTAATACTCACAAGGAGGAACAAGTTCGGACCATACTCTCTACAATATCTACACCTTTTACTACTTAAACTACTCATAAAAGATTGTCAATAATAATATTAATCTTTACAAAACTATATAGTTTTATTAATGCTAGTTTACATTAAAACTAGATAATACTATTAAATACTTAAAATTTTAGTTATATTTAATAATTTAATTTAATTTAATTAATATTGTATTACTATATAGTATTTACTTAATCAAATTTTTTGTATGTGTTATTATCTTAGTGTATCATATGATATATTTTAACATACTAACTCAATGAATAAACGGATAATATATGTTTAAATGGAATTAGTCAGATTTAACCCATTTAAATATGATTTTATTCGTATTTTTAAATGGGTTGACCTGTTTATGACATAAACTCATTTATGCTAAACCTAAATTAGTTTAACTTCATAGCATGTCGTGTCACAAATTGTCAACCTAATGTATATATATAAATATTTATATTTAACTAATATCAATAAAATCTACAATTATTTTAAATAAATGTGAGAAAATTTAATAATATATTTATAATTTTGTGTTTTTTTAATTTTAAATATGCAACTTTGAGAAACAAATGATTATAGTAATTTATATCATTATTGATTTTACTACATTGTTATAACAATATTAATTATTTAACTTGCCGCTTGTATTATAAAAGAAATGATGTGCCATTTTAATAAAAGGCATGCCATATCATTATTAAATAGTAAAAAAGGAAATTTTTTATTTATTTTTGATCCATTATATTTATAATACTTACACAAAATATTTTATTCATAATTAATAAAAATATAATAATTTTTTACCAGCTACATATATAAAATATAAATTATGCCAATAGAGAGTAGTCAAGTGGTATAACTATTTTCTAAGGATATTCTGAGGTGTAGAATTTGAATTTTATAGTTGTTAATTTAAAAGGAGAGAGTTGTTTCATATTATGCAATCTATCAATATTTAAATTATACGACCTCTAATTAAAAAAGATATAATTAAGCCTAGCCATGGGCCAGTTTGAGCCTGGAATTAGCATGGTCAAACTTAGGCCTGGAACATATCAAAACCGAAACTGGCTCAAACCAGTTGGAGCTAGAAGACCGGTTCAGGGCCGATTCCACCCCCTTGAATTGTGAACTGCTGATTCCGGTTCTAAAACACCAAATTGAAAAAAAAATAATGGCCCATCTTCAGTTCCATTAATTAATTTTGTTGCATGTGTTTCTGATCGTAAATGTAAATTAGATGAGTTATATGATCATTTAGAAGAATAATGATAGAATTATTTAATGAATATAAAGATTATATTAATATTTCTACTTATAGTTTTACATCTTGTAGTTCTATTTCTTCTTCTTTTACTACTAGTAGTCAAGTTCAAGATGAACAAATGAAAATTAGTATGGGCGATCGTATTTTGATGTAACGACAAAATAGACCTCGGAAATCATCTGGTTCATCTCCCGAACTTGACATTTATTTAACAACTATTTTTGAGTTTGGTGATAGCAAATAAGGTAAAGATGTCCCAGTCTTTGAATGGTGGAGTCGACAACAAAATATATTTTCAGTCCTTACTCTAATTGCTAAATAAATTTTCGGTTTCAACGATTGCCATTGAACAAGCATTCAATGTGAGAGGAAATATTTTTTATGAGACTCAATCTTCATTGGCTCCCAAATCATTAGAAGCACAAACATGTGATTGGACTAGAGTAGTCTTAAGGACATAAAAAATTGAAAGAGAAAAAATAAAGATTTATTTGACTTCACAACCAACGGAGGAACAGGAACTTTAACTTCCGGCATAGGAAGTGATTAAATTTATAAGATAAAGGGTCACTAAATTTCAAAAAAAAAAAAAAGTAAGAGAACTACGTAATCTTTGATTGCTCTAAACCCCAAGAGGATACATAGACAACTTAATTTTTGGTAAGAAAATTAAGTTCAAGCCCTTTAATTTTTTTCATTCTATTTTTCTAATTTGATTTATTAATTCAAACTTTTACTTTTTTTTACTAATTTATCTCAAGTGAATTACAATTTCTTATTTTTTTAGATTTATTTTCTAATTCAATTTTATTAAAATTAACTATTAATTTAATTTTTTTTCAACTTCAATGTAATTTATATGCCTTTTAAAGTAAATTAATTTATTTTTTGTAATATGAATATTATTATTTTTTAATTTATTTAAATTTAAATTATTTATTTTTATAAAATAAAAATATTATTGTTTGTACCAAAATTAAAACCCATAGATTTTATATCCCAAGACCCAAGTACAATTAATTAAATTAATTTTACAATTATAGAAGAAGAAGTTAAAAAGAAGTTAGAACATGGAGAAACGGTTATCAGGCGAATATTAAAAGGAGTTTCCTATGACAAATGGGGGATTCCAACAACAACAACACCAACCATTCAACACAAGAAGACCAACAACATCTTCATCAAAAATAAAAATACATAACTCTGACAAAACTTTCAACAACAGTCAACTTAGTTTTTTTTTTTTAATTTTAAATCCTTGTCAATTTATTGTTTCAATCAGACTATATTTGTAATCAGTTCTCTAGTCATAAACTTAAGTTTCTTTCAATGAAATTCTTTAGTATTTTCCAGAACTCTATTTTAGTTCTCTTCAATGTTTTCGTTTTTGTTTTTTTTTTTTGACATTTTCAATAATCTGAACTTAGCTACTTTCCTTACTGCTAACTTAGGAACCTTTAGATTTTCGGTCCCTTAGTTTATTATAATTGTTTGATTAGGAGTTGGAATTTCAAGGTTGTGTATCTCATACATTTGGCATGATCAAATTTCTCTGTAAAAGGGCCAGAAGGAAATATATTTTGGCACGCTCGGTGGGACCCTACTGAAATGTTGAAAATCAAAAGTTTTATGAAAAAAGATATTGTTGGGTCTCACGACCAAGAAGAGACACCTATAGCAATAGGGCCAAAAAAATTTGATCACTACATGGTCGAGAACTTTAAAAGAGCTATTTAGAACAATCTAATAAGAGAGCATGTTGATAATTTAGATACTAATAATTTTCATGATTTTGTTTTAGTTGCTAATTTAAAGTTGCTTGTAGATAAAGTGAAAAAGTAAAATAAGAAGATAAAAGAAATTTAGTCCAAATTCTTTGAGGCCATGATCAATATGGTTGAGTTGATGGGATGCAAAATAATTACTCAGAGGCAACCAAGTCACCATACTTCAGGACCTCCAATAAAACAAAACTGTGAAGAATCTAAGGGTTAGTTTATTAAAAAAGTTAGAGACTTTAACCGTCCTCAAGTGGTAGTTCTAGAGAAACATTATCCACCCCACAAAATGGTGAACCACCCAACAGGAGGCTCAGGGGGCATAGCTCCTGAGGGAACCAACCTTATACCTTAAGGAATCAAGTCCAAATTGACGTGGAAGCTGTAAGCGAGGAAAAAATTGAGTTCATCTAGGAAACACCAAATGATCAAGTCAATATAAGACCCATCAGATTTATGGTGCTATTAACCCTAATTCTTAATCTGGAATTTATGATGTAGGAGTGCACCACCCCAAAAAGAGACTCAGGGGTATAGCACCGGGAGGAGTTAGGGAGAACCTGCTAAAGTATCAACAGTTCCACTAACCAGTAAAAAGAATGGTAAAGGAGATGGAGCTCAATCATAAAAGGAGATTTCGAGAAGAAACGAGAGCGAGACCAAAGCCACTATTAAAAAATATATGGGTCAGGAAGCAGGAATCCTTAGAGAAAATAAAGGACTCATCAAATCTAGGAGTTCAAAAAGTTACAAAAAAAGAGTTTCAAAGGAGAACCCTAAGATTTATAGTTCCCCCAAAGGTAATCCTGGGGAATCAATGGCACAAGGCTCAATATAAAAAGTTCCCCTAACACTTGGCATTAACTCAAAAGAGGAGACTCTAAAGGCAAAGATCCCTAAAAAGGAGATTCATAATAGAGGAGAATGTGAAAGAAAAGAGATTTGAAGGAAACCTGGTGTGGAAGGTAATCCTACTTATTGGTGCTATAAATAGAGAATATGAAAAATGGTGTCCTAACTAGGAGAGACCTTTCAAAATTCATATAGTTTTGAGGGATAACATATACTGTACATCAAATTTTGATAGAGAACCATACACAAAGAGCATTAATGGCAGTATTTTTTCCATTATGTGGGAAATAATGGAAAAATAAAAATTTTAATGTAAGTTTGTCATCACAACTATATAGGGAGAACTGGTAATGTACAAAATGAAAAGCCGAACTACGAGTATTTTAAGAAGTTCTTTGTATAAATAGGCCTTAAAGCTTGTTTCTTTATACATATTTTTCCATTTTTTAAACTAAATAAGGTTGGTCTACTGGTCACTTTCGTCTATTTGTGTTTGTTGTTGCATTAAAAGATTTTGCCTAAGAAATTTTAAAGTATCTCTGATCAGTGCTTTAAACATGGACCATCAAAGGGAATCTATGGAGTTTCTAAAAAGTCTTAAACTTTGTAAAGGAATCATGTTGAGCGTCATTGACACCTACAAAAAAAATCAAGATTCTCTTAAATTCTTTATAAACAAGGATGAAAGTGCCCTGAGAGGGGGGGGGGGGGGAGGAGTTGAATATGGCTATATTAAAACAAAGATTAATGGAGTTCAAAGAAAATTAAGAAGAGTAAAGATTTGAGACAATTGATTTAAGGATTTCGGATTATAACCATTCCTACATCTCCACCTAACTTATCTCTAAGTTAGGATTTTCAATCACCCACTTTAATCTTATTTCCAAGATTGATTACATAAGAGTTTTTCAAGGCTTAACTCAAACCTTCACACAAATGAGTTTTTCTTGGCTCAACTCAAACCACAAATAAAATCCCAAGTGTTTTTAATGGATAACACGTAAACCAAACCACTAGAATATAACCTCACTTACCTTCTATTCTAACCTAAGAAATAGATGAAGAAGAGGCCTAACTCTAGCACACGACCAACTCTCCATTATAGTGAGAATTTAGAGAATAGAAAAATGCTCAAGAGTTTTCTAAGAAATGTATTTGCTCAACCAACTTGTCTAACTACTTAAATGAAGTTCCAAGGCTTCAATTTACAGATAGAGAGTGAAAAATGGCTGTTGGAAGCCATTAAATTTGTTCCCAACTTCTTTCTTCTTCATTAAATGCATTTTCAGCTTTTGTAGGAATTCAGAGCTCAAGATCGTGAACGTAGGCTAGGGATCATGAGCGTTGAAAAATATGACCGTTGCTTACAAAAGTGACTGTTGGTGACATTCATAGTCTGCTTGAGATCGTGAGCGTGGCAACCTCCTTTCTTTCATTTCAGGTATAAGGCACATCGGGATCATAAGGGAGGCTCGGGATCGTAAAGGTACGCTCATGGTCTGCTCAGGATAATGAGCGGACCGTGAGCATAGTCTGGCCTCACTTAAACTTGTCTGTTTTGCCTTTGAACGTACTTTTTTGCATTTGTTTCTTTTCCCATGCTTTGTAGGACATGTGTAAAGTCTTTGAAGGCTTCAAATGTGTTTCAAATGTCCTCAAATATATTCTAAAGCTCGGTCAATTAAATTTGCTTTTATTGAGTGTAATTGTGTACCTAAGCTTATGAACACACTTAAACAAGAAGCATTAGTGATTCAAAATTTATTGTTAAAGTCAAAATAAAGGTTGAATTAAGATTAATCACGACCTTAATCATGCAAAGGTCAACAAAGGATCATAGCCAAGAATCTCTGCAAAAATTTCATCAAGGACCATTACTATTATGCATATAAATAGGCTTTCACAAGCCATTTATATGCAAGGGGGCAAATATTTGTACCAAAAATCAAAGCCCATAGATTCTATAGTTCAAGACCTAATACAATTAATTAATTAATTATAAAATTATAGAAGAATAAGTTAAAAAGAAGTGGGAATATGGAGAAGCGATTATCAAATGGATATTAAAGAGTTTCCTACAACAAATGTGAGATTCCAACAGCAACAACACCAATCATTCAACATAAGAAGACCAACAATAACATCTTCATCAACAACAAAAACACAAAAACTCTGACAAAACTTTCAACAACAATCAACTTAGTTTCTTTATTTTAATTTCCCATTAATTTCTTATTTCAATCAAACTATATTCGTAATTGGTTCTCTAGCCATAAACTTAAGTTTCTTTCAATGAAATTCTTCAGTTTTTTCTAAATCTCTAATTTAGTTCTCTTCAATTTTCTAGTTTTTTTTATTTTTTTGGCATTTTCAAGTAATCTGAATTTAGCTACTTTTCTTATAGCTAATTTAGGAACATTTAGATTTTTGGTCCCTTAATCCATTACAATCATTTGATCAGGAGTTGGAGTTTCAAGGTTGGTATATCTCATACATCTTGCACACTCAAATTTCTCTATAAAAGGACTAGAGGAAAATAATTATTAAAAAATTTGAACCAGTTCGAACCAAAACTGACCGATTTTGAATTAGAACTAAAACCAAAATTGGAACTAGCCAGTTCCAAACTGGAATAGCCTGATTTAAATTCGGTTCCACTGAAAATGGACAATTGTTATATCATGAACCCCTGTCCATATTGCAATATGGACCAGGGGTCATTACACGTGTGAGAAAAAAAAAAGCATGTCTTTTTTTCGCGTCAAACATCATCTTTTTTTTTTTTGTAGGTTCATTCATCTTCACCTACATGTTTATTGAAGATAAAATGAACCTGCAGGTGAAGATCAATGAGCCTGTTGCAGGTTCATTGACCTCCATCTACAGGTTCATTGGTCTTCGCCTGCAATTTCACTTTTAATCTCATTAAAAAATCTAATAGTGGGGTTAGTATCAACTGGCATGTTCATTAGCCTTCACTTACAGTTTCAATTTTAATCTCATTAAAAAATCTAATTGTGGGGTTAGTATCAACTGGCATGTTTATACAGATTATACACGTGGATGGAGTGTAAGGATCACAATCTTCAATTGGGATGAAATTATGTTTCCTAATTGATTTGCCACGGTACAATTAGATAAAGCAGATACTGGTTTTGAAGCAATGTACTCATTCAATGGAAGCAAGCTAGAAGTGAAAATACCATAATCATGCATGGCCTTTAAGGTTTGAACTATCTGGTTATTGAAACTGATGAAGCTGACTCACAAAAGAGTCCTAGAGTACCTGGAAAACAATAGTCTGTGATTTCATTTATTAAGAAACTTACGCCTAGGATCAATGTGGCTTCTAGAGATTTCCTACTAAAGTATTTTTTCAATGGTGAGGAGTGCTCACTTCCTCGAATATATCCAACACATAGTAGCAATAGAAAAGGGCTAGCTGTGATTTTATTTGTCCTTATAGCAGCTGTGGTGTTCATGTTGATGGAGCAGTAGCTTTCAAATGAAAAATTGTTTGGTCTTGAGCAATGGAAGAGCATGTCATGGATGCACAAAGAGAGCAGACAAGGATTGGGTCCAAAGAGAGCGGAGAAGAGCATGCCATGGATGCACAAACTGAAACAAGACGGGAGTGAAGCTTTTTAAGTAATGGAAGTGGAGCAGAGTATAGACAAGGACTCACATGGAGAAGAGGAAGCGTTAAAAAAAAGATATGATGAAGCGTTAAAAAAAAAGCGAGAGGAAGTGTCTAAAAAAATGAAGTTGTGTTTCACACGTGTGATGGATTCTTAGTCCATATTGCAATATGGACAGGGATCCATAATATAATTTGTGGAAAATGGAACCAGGAACCACTAATTCATAAATCAAAATCAGCGGTTTTGAAACCGTAGGGATATGATATAAGAGTCCCTTCGCAAGACAACAAGGGAACCTCCATAGGATGAACACCAGCCATCCCACTAACCTCTAGAAAACAAAGCTTTTTGTGCCTTTGTATGGGTAGCTAGTTACATATTCTTTTAACAAACCTAAAATATTAATATGGATATATGTGCTATATATTTCCTCATTGAATATAATAAATTTAATATATATATATATATATATATATTGAAAAGTTAAAAAAAATTGCAAGCTCGAAAGAAACAAATGACATAATTTTAGCAAATATTAATTAACCTACAATAATAAAAAAAATATGGAATACCACACACTAAACCCTAACCTCTTACATCATTGTAATTTACAAAATTAGTTCAATGGAAATAACTAGATATACAAGGTGAACAAAGAAATTATATAATACATTCTTACATCAACATTAAAAAAAAAAAAAAAGCCAATGGGTTCTAGGCCATTTGTTCTAGACTAAGCCCTTTTGATATGAGATTCAATAAGCAGAGTTGCTCCAGATCTTTCTTCCGAATTATGCTGCAACTTTAAAGTAATTCGGAGACGAAAATTTAAATTTTCGATTCAAATTTAGATCCTTAGATCCTTTACTAAAAAAAAGAAAAGCAAATGCAATTTTTCGATTCAAATTTAGAGATTATATATTTTATTGATTGTTCTGACTCATGCTCATCCCTACTTTTTGACAACCTACTATATAAAATGGCACAATGTTGATGCAAAACTTATTTATAACTTGTTGTATACATGTTATTATTTTTTCACCAATTACCATATTTAATTGTTAAAAAAAGTTAAAATACTAAATTATGAAATTTTATAAAGTTCAAACACTAAAAAAACTCTAAATTATCTGGAAGGCTATCTGCTCTTCGCAATCAACTCAATGGGAGCAAGATTGTGTTTTTTTTTTTTTGGGCCTCATCTGATATTTCATCATCTACCGTATCAATTTATCACAGAAAAAATGAGAGCCTCTCTCTGAGAGGTTAAGAGTGCTCTAGAGATTTGCTCAAATCTTATAGAGAAAGTTAGTAGTTATTTCATCAAGTTTTAGTTTCAAATTTCTTCCTCTTGTTTTATCTGTCCGCTCTGGTTGTTTAGCAAATGGAAGGCTCAAGATCGAGCGATGGTTCAAGCTCTTCTACTGCAACAAATCAAATTGTTTCATTAGAGCTCACTAACGCACCAGAGATAACTCTTCTTAGTAAAAAGGAAACGTTGGTTGGAAAAATTTTTTCAACTAGGAAGCTATCTACATCAACAGTGTTCCAAGTCATCACCCATATTTGGACTACTCCAAATCCAGTCCAAGTTAAGGAACTGAGCAGAACCAATGTTTTCCTTTTTAAATTTGGAACCAATCAAGAGAAAGAGAGAGTGAAGGAAGGAAGGTCATGGGCAATAAACCATTCTTTGCTTGTCCTGAAAGATTGGGAGCTCAACCAATCGGTGGAGGAACTGGATTTCAACCATGAATGTTTCTGGGTGCACATCCATGGACTCCCATCTGCTCAAATGTCTAAGGATAATGCAGAGGTGATCGCTAATAACGTCTTTACAGGTCTAGCAACCCAGGAAAATGTTGTTTGCTTAGATGAGGACTGGTCTCCTGTTTTAAGGTTGCAAGTGAGAGTTAATTTGTGTAATCCTCTCCCTAAGGAGTTCATCAACCGTCGTGAAGGGAAGAAGCAGCTCGTCTTCATTCAGTACGAGAGACTCCCTTCAATTTGCTCCCTCTGTGGCCTGTTCGACCATTCAACAGGTAGCTGCTATAATGTTACTTCTATGAAAGAGAGGACTAACATTATTAACAATAACCTCGACTACGGTCCGTGGCTTAGAGCTATTCCGGTGAGAAGGCCGGAGTTGGGAGGCAACCCTTACTGGAATGATGATGCGGGCTATAGATTGAAGCAAGCTTATTTGCTGAAGCCACAAGTAAACAGGAGGAACCAGATGCAGATTGGTCAAAAGGCGATTGCAAATTTTCATGATAGCAATGCTCAACTCCAAAAGGGATGCAACCAGGAAACAACTTTGTCAGTCCCTGGAAATGTGGGCGTTGGCGCTGGAAAAAGTCCTCTCATGCCAGAAAAGTCAAGAACTCCTGACATAAGCAGCTCGTCCAATCTCACAGTGGTAAGGGATGGAGTGTGTGCAGAAGGAATAGAGTTTTCAAAATTCAAAAAGGAGGACAACATGACTTTTTCAGCTGTTGATATGGCTAGTTCACGTGAAGCTTTAGCTCCTAAAGCAAAGCGGGCGAGGACAGATTATGACGACCTCCAACTGCCCTTGAAACAACTCTTGGACCCTGTGGATGTGATGGGAGAAAAACTGAAGTCTAGTTCTGTTGCAAATAGAACTAAGGTTACTAAGACTCACAAGATTAAAAGTCTTGCCCGTAACCAAACCAACCAAGAAGTTTTCAGCCAGGAAAGGAAGGGTGGGCCTGCAACTGAAAGTGCTAAAGATATAGTCAGTGAAATGGAAGCCCAGCAGGAGAGTGTCACTCTCCCTCCAACCAGCAGTCTTGTGTGAAGCTGTGCAGGGGTATAGGAGTCATACAAGTTACTTTTACTTGATTATGTATTAGTAATTTCAATGACTTTTGCTTTATATTTTGTATCTAGGCTTGCTTTTAGCCTCTTTGTGTCTTGTTTAGTTGGTTAGATAGAGGATGTCTTTACCAGACTCCTTTTTTACTCTAAGGTTGCTGATGAGCAACCCCTATCTAGGATGCTTTGTTCATCCTTTATTTTGTTTATATTGCTACTCAGGTAGCATTGTAGTTGCTCCCCTTAATTGGGTGTTTCCTGTTAATTGAATCCTTCTTTTAACGACAAAAAAAAAAAAAAAAACATTAAAAATATCTTTATCACTTAAACAAATAATACATTTTCATTATTTACCGATTATAAATTCTAACAAAGTGAAAAAAATAACACAAAAAGAAACACTAGTGCTTTAAAAAAAGCAGACAAATTACAATTAATTATTTATACTATTTGCCACCAATTTTGGAGTCAAAAATGGACTCCTATGTACATATTTCATGATTTCTCACGAAATTTTTCTGGTCTTCCATGCTTGCTGTAGTCTTATTCTTCACTCTTCATACACTGCATTGGCTATGTGTGCATTATATAATTTGTATTTTGGATGTGTTTTTCTTGGGTGATGTTTCTTTTTATTAATTATTTCAATGAATCTTTACTGTTATATGAATATATATAGTCATGGGCTATGTCAAAACAAACATTTAGTCATGGGTGTAATAATTAGAATCATTCAATGATAATAAAAAAAAAAAGGAGATGTCTGTTGAAAGGTAACAGGGGCAAAGACTTAAATGAGTTGAATTGACATTAAAGCCATAAAATTAAAAATGTTTCTAGAAAATAATTTTATTGAGATTCAAAAAAGCCATGTGAGATCCTTTTCAATCTAAAAATAAGAAAATCATTTTTTTAAACATCTGAAATTTTCTTATTTGTTGATATTTTTCTTTTCTATATCAAACATTAATTTTTTTACCCAATTATTCAAAAATTCATTTTTATTTAAAGAATAAATGTGAATTACTTAAATTCTTAGCAAATTAACTTATCAAATGTTAGTGAACTGATTTTTCAGGATTTCATGTTAATTGTGGAGTGTATATACATAGATTATTTGAGTTAGTACATTTTTATAAATTACCATAGTTTTGAGTGTATCTATTCGGTTTAGATAAGTTAGTATGTTGATATTTGCATTCATTCTCTCAATAATTGCATTTTTTTTAATTTTATTAACAATTTAAATGATTTAATTACCCTTAATTTTTTATGATTATATACCTTTCACAACAATTAATATTAACTTAAAAAATTATTTAATTATTCATACATAATAAAAATCTAATAATTTTAATATAAATAATTTATTTTGATTTAATAGTTTTTATATTATAATCACTCATAATTACT
>CATIWK010079613.1:0-14835 GCA_949634005.1 Mallotus japonicus
TATTAGTAATCTTTAAAACACCTGATGAATCCAGGAGAGGGATTTCTCTGTTAGCAACCCAAGCTACTGTGAGGACAGATACTTTGTTGTACCATATGCCCAAGTATCGATTTCTTGAGTTTCCCGGCCTGAAAAATCCTATTCTAAAGCTTCCACAAGCTGAAACTATGCTCTCGCCGTCTCGGACAGATTGAGTTATATTTATGGTGTCAGCTGCAGTGGTTATCAACAACATAGAATAGCATAGCACCAGTATGGAGCTACCATCCATTGATTTCTCCAGTTGCTGACTGAAATGCTAAAATATTTCTGAAATGGGTTAATTAAGGTGCTGAGACAGCCATTGAAAACAATTCAAGATTTCCAGATCTCGCAGCCTGATGCTTTTTTTTTTTTTTTTCTAATTGTCTTTTCATTTTCAAAGCTTGGATGAATTATGCAATATAATTCACAAATTAAATGTGATCTAGACCTGATAATAGTTTCTTTAATGCCAAAAGGACGATTATAAAAATTTAAACCATCAAAGTCAAGATTTGTAAAGAATCATCAACTTAATTAATTCGCTTCACTTGACTTGGTTGTTATTAGTTGTAAATATTAATTGACTGCCTTTGTCTATATAGTGTTTTCTTAATCTATTTATTTAAGCTAGAAAAGAAAACAAAAGAAAAGGTTTAATCACAGCCCAAAAACTACTGTTGAAACAGGTGGAGGTTTAGAGAGGAATAGTTTCATGTAATTAGAGCAGCCATTTTTGAACATTTTCTATTCTAAAGCCATCACTTCCACTAATGGCTACAATGGCACTTAAACATTATATATAGTCAACTATTATTTATATATCATACAATCAATTGAATGAGGGGTCAATTCACTCGATAAGGGAAGGCTTTTTTTTTTTTTTTTTTTTTTTTTGGTTATCTAAATTATTTTTTTTAAAAAATGAATTATTTATTTATTAAAAACTAAAAATTAAAATATATTTTAATGAACAAATAATATATATAAATAAAATTATAATCAAGAAATAGTAAATATAAAACTTCACTATTGTAAAAATTTTTGTTGCTATTTTTCAATTGTATTAACGGAACTCTTTTAATTTAGAACTCAACAATCTGTATGCTACACTCATTGGCTTTAATTAGTCATATATCAACTTTTTTTATCTTAAACTAAGAGTGTGTTTAATATAAATGAATTCCACAAAATTTTATGGAATTCATTTGCAAATCCAAATGATATATGTTTGGTTTAAATGACTTTTATATGAAATTCATTTGCAATTCCAAATTTTTAAATTTGTGGAATTGATTATAACTAAATCAAATTCTATCAAAATGGTTGGAATTTCCAAATGAATTCCACAAATTTTAAGTCTACACTTTTAAATGACTAAAACACCTCTCCTTACTTTTATTTTCAAAAACATTTTTATATTTAAAAGGGTATATTTGACAAAAACATGAATTCAAGATTTATACCAAACACAATATAACAAAATATAAAATTTATTTCAAATGAATTTTATAAACTATTCATTTAAACCAAACACACTTAATTAATAAAAATTCATTTGCAAATGAATTCCATTTGAAATTCATTTCTAAATGAAATGAATTCCTTAATGGAATTGAACCAAACAAGGGCTAAGTTTAACTTACTTTCAAATTCAATCAAAGCCCAATAAGTACATTTTTTTCAATTTAATGTACATTTTTTTGATGAATATTTAAGCAAGCTCATATATAATCAATACATATATTACTTAGTTAATCAATCATAGACTATTTAGCTACCCACCGAGCTTTTGCTCCTTTCATTTTAAAATCATAGATCTATTTTGACTTGCATACAAATAAAGATATTATATATAATAAAAAAATAACAACAATTTTGATGTTTTTATTTTTTTTAATTTGACAATTAAGGCTCTGTTTGTTTCACAGAAAATATTTTATCTTTGAAAAATATTTTTCAAATAAAACATAATAATTTATGATATTTGATTGTAAGATTAGAAAACAGTTAGAAAATATGTTCTGGTGTTCGATTGGTAAAAATCTTTTTTCCTAAATAATATTATATTATATTACATAGAAATGGTTACTATAATTAAAAGATCCTCCACTTTAGCAATGATAAAATACTTAATAAATTATAATCATGACAATAATAATAATAAGTTCACAATACCAATAATCAATTCAAAAATCATTACATAATAAACTCTCAACATATATATTTGAAGTCATAGGTCTTAGTCTCCATGTTATTGAATAAAATTTTAGATCCAAATCTTTCTAAGATTAGCATTTTTGGCCGTAAATGCTTTTGCAAGCATTTCATATTGGACAAAATAATCAAATGCAAGAACCAAAGTAACTTCATCAAATCCTTCAGTTTTCATCACTTCTTCATAAGGATCAGGCACAATAAGCTGATTTTTACGGTTAATTGCTAGAATATGTGATTAAAAAGTGTTGATAACTTATTTCAAAATTAAGGCACAAACATCAAAATTAATTTAGTTGAAATATAATTTATTTTTTATTGTACTGAAATTAATTAATTCTAATAAAAAATAAAAAATTATTATCAAATTAACAAGTTAGTTTTTTTTTAATAATTTATAATTTTAGATGAATAGAAAATAAAACGAATATATAATTTTGAGGAGGAGGATATATATATATATTAATTCTAATATAATAGTCAATCAAACTTGGCGAATCCAGACATGGTCGGAGACTTAGAATCCAAAGTCACCCCACAAATATAACACACCTGATCTTAAATCCTCCAATTACTAGTTGCCACATAACCCAACGCGATCAATATCCAATGATTTAAGTGCGACGTCACCCAATGGATCAATATCTGCCATGGGTTTTATCCCTTTTTTTTTTTTCTTGCATTTTTATTTTTTTACAATTATATTTTATATTTCTATACATAATATTTTAGTTCTGTTGATATTATTATATTATTTAATAATTAAAAAAACACTGCATGTTTATATATATATATATATATATATATATATATAACAATACACTCCATGTTTCTCAAAAAAATATATATAACAATACACTCCATTTAATTATATATATGTGTGTAAAAAATTACACTAATAAGTAATGACATCTGAACTTTTCAATTTTTGTTAAAAATAAAATGGTGCATGAGCTTTTTTTTTTTTGTTTTTTAATCGAGTATTTGAACTAGAAAAAAAGAGTCAACTGAGTGATTCTGACCGTTTTGGGCACAGTTGGCATAATATTTAAGCTAATGTTGGACCCAAATGTGATGACTCAGCCTCTACATGCATTGCCACATATTTAATGATGTTGATTTTAATCAAATGTCCTGCTAATGTTATTTGCAAAAAATTATAATTGAAAATTTAGCTAGGAACTAGTAGAATACCCACCCATTGCTGGATACTTATATTTATTTTTTAGTTTATTTATTTTTAATATATTTTTATTGGTAAAAATATAAATTATTTTTAGTTAAATAGAAACAAATAAAATGTATATATATTAAAAATAATAAAATGAAAAATTTTAAATTAGTTAAATAAAATAAAGAGAATAGAAATTAAGAAATATAAAAAAGTTTCTTAAATAGGCAATCAAATAATTAATTATTAAAAATATATAAAAATTTTAAATTTCTTTTAAACAATTAAAAATTAAAAATTTATAATGGTTTTACACTTTAATTTTTTAGTGATGGTTTAAAGCATATTTTTTTGTATTTATATATGTACTTTAATCGTCAAAGAAATTTTTAAATATGAAAAATACAAAAAATAGAAGATTTTTAACTTATTTTTTTGGAAAAATAAAAAAATATTGCACTCAAATAAGATTTTAAACAAAAAATTTAAAAACATAATTACAGAGATTCAACAATCAAATGAATATTCATATATTAAAAAAAATTAAAAATATAAAAATTACACAACTTTTTCACACCGAATTAAACATAACAAAAGTTTTACAATGAACTGAAGAAAATATTGACAAAAAAGCAAACAATATACATTGAAGAATCAAGAGGACGTAAAGGAACATATATTAAAAATGCAAAATAAATTTTACACTGGTGGTGATTTTATCAATTGAATTCTCTTTTCATAAATAAATTTCTATTAGTATATATATGTATTAATTACCTATAACTTCTCAATTTTTGCTGTCAATTGCCTTTGTTAAAATAGAAAATAATAAATCATTGAAAATATCATAAATCACAAAGTCTTTTAGTACCACTTGGAGGTTCGCGATCACTGTGAAAAAAAAACCTTTAAATTGATTGAAATTAAAAAAACTGAAAAGTTATTCCACAAAATAATGTTTTCAACTTCAAGTAATAATTATGAAAAACATTAACACTACCGATGCCACCAACATTATCGCCACTCTCCTAGCTTCATCACCATTGTTAACAGCTCCATCAACATTGGTACCTGCAAGAACAACAACAACATCCATCAACAACAACAAAAATTAAGAGAAGAAAGAGGACCCAAAATTCTAATACCTACTTTTTTCCTCAATAACCACAACAAATTCATTATTCAATCTCCCAACACATCCACAACAATTGCAATGACAATCACTATGACCGACATTTATCAAACTCAAACTAATATTCTTTCTATTTCAATTAATCTATTTAACTGTTATCACTGCTTATGAATAACAAGGAGAAAAGAGAAAGAATAGATGAGAAGAACAAAGAGCATTTGGTCCAACATGGGTCTAGGCAGCATGCCACATAAATTAAAATCGGTGAGAAACACTCACTTGAACACTAATTAGAGTTAGTTCAGACGTTTAATTGGAAAAAAAAATATATACACTATTTTAATAAAAATTAAAAAATTCAGACAATATTAATGTAATTTTCCCTCTTTTTCTTTCTCTCTCTATATGTACACACATAGTATGAATAAACGACTTTTCAATCAATTCTTTAATTTTTATTTAGTGATATTAAATTTTTTATTTATTTATCTTGATGATATCAGCTTCCAGTACCTTTGACTTGGTGGCATTAAATTTTCGAATTTTATAAAAATTTACTATTTATGCAAAAATTTCAAACTAAATTCAAATTTTAAATTAAAAAGTATCAAAATCAAACCATGTTAAGACGAATTTTTGACATTAAATTAAATTATAGTGAATTATACCACTATTTTAATATGATTATAATGATAGATATCAAAGCTCCCGATGATAAAAAGAAAATTAGTTTTCAATTTCGCTCCAGTGAAATAGGAGGCAACAAATTAAGAGAGAGAATAGAAAAATAAATTTATGGTTTGTGATAGAACTATTCAGATCGCGTGCGGGTGTCTCAACACTCTATTTAACATATACTAATAAAGAAAGAAATGACATGTGCAGGTGAGTGTCAGTAAGAGGTATTGAACTATATATCAAGAGTTTAAGACTTAGAGTAGAATCGGTAATGTCTAACAGAAATATTTGGTTTTCTATTTATGCCCTTTTTTATAAGGGGAAGGATTTTTTTTTTAACCATTTTAATGGGAAGGATTTAAAAAAAATGAAGAGGTCAAAATATAAAATTAACATGGGAAAGCACTAGCTATATATAGCTATCTTTAGCTCGTATCAACTAGCAAAGGAGAATTTGTAAATAGTGTGTGCACTATATATGTGTTATTATGAGCCATCCACCGTGCTTGGAACCGCAAACAAATCAATTGCCTTCTGTTAGCTATTAGTATTATTTATAATTAACCAACAACTGTAGTGTGAATCAATAAAAGATATTAATTAATTAGGCAACCAAAATGTGTGAGAATAACAACAATTAATATATAATAGATCGATGTTTAAAGAAAATTGATTGGCAGGTAAACAATGAACAAGGAATACATACCCACACGAATAGAGTTGGTTCTAAATAATTTCGAAGACTTGACTAGATTCTTTTCAATTTTATTTAGAGTTAGAAGCGCCTTTTGGTGGGAACTTAATGAAATTATTAATTAATAAAATCAAGAATGCAATCTATAGACATGTGCTTCTGCTTTTACTCAAAGTACGGAGGGTTAGACTCAAATGCTCATGATCGGTTCAAAGTTGTATATAGTAAAAAATGAAAGATATGCTAATCATATGGTTTCACATTTAGACCACCGCTCTGCACATGCAATAACCACTAAGAAAAAAGGAGTATTTATACATTAATTACATCCAGCCGTATTATAAGGATGTAGCTAAGAGATTACTCCTACAACAACTAACCATTAGCTAGAAATTAAAATCGACTATATAATTATAAAAGAAATAACAATAAAAAAAAAATACATATCGCAGATAACGATATCATTATTCATAATATATTACTGAAATGCCTTTGCATCAAGGAAAAAAAATAAGAAGATAAAGAGTGCAAAATTTTTCTTTTTAAAAAAAAATTGTCATGCAGCTGTTACATGTATCACTATGCGATAGTGATGTTATTCCATCCATGTATCTTATAAAGCTGTAAAAGTAAGAGTAATTACTTTTAGTCTGGTAAGTACAAATGTTTACGCATATAGTTTGGCTTCAATCTGACAAGAAACCGAGATAGAAGTAAAGCCGGGAGAGAGAAGATATCATATGTATTTTACTCGATCAAATAATAAAAAACCACATACATGTATATGTAATGTAGCTAGGGTTCGAATAGAATATTGCCACAATGAACCTTGAACATTACTCTTCTTCCGGACTTGGGGAATAGGGCCACTTTCGAGGTGCGCGTTTTGCTTTATTTGGGGTTCTAGCCCTGAGTTGGAAACCATATAGCAATCAGGTTCCTTTACCATTCCAAACCTCCAAGGCATAGTAATGGACATGTATATGTGTTTTATCCTGCTCCTTCAATAACACTATTACTGCATGTAATAACATGTACATGTATTATCCAGCTCCTTGAATAAGTATTACATGTGTAAACATGTATTAGTTAGAAGGCTGCTCGTCCAGTATTAATTTGTTTCAGCTTTCTATATTCATAGTTTATGAGAATATATATATATATATATCAATGATCAAAAATGAAGAAATGGACAGAGAAGAGCCTGCAAATAATTCAATTAAGGAGAAGTCTTGAACGGATTATTATTATACTTATTATTGCAAGTTACAATGAAGTAGGATATATATATATATATATATATATATATGGATCAAGGCATGCATGAGATCAGTAGCTATAAACAAATTACGAGAGTGAGAGAGATATCAAAGAAAATATAAAAAAATAATGGAAGCTAATTAGAAGACATGCATGCACGGATATATCCATATCCTAGCTGAAATCATTGATCAGAAAGCAAGAGTTTGGCACTCTGGGTCTGAAACACGAGTCTCGTAGAATCTGGCAATGAATGCAGAGGCTCTACCGTCAATCCATGGATCTGCAATCCAACGTCTTCCATCTTCATCACTGGGACATATTCTTCTAACATAGAAATTGCCATCTTCGCTCGTATCATCTCTTCCAATATTCGAACAGCACGTCTTGAATATGTTGAATATAGAAAAGCATGACGATTTTCTTTGCCTGCCGCTGCGTCCTGATCCCATGATCGATCTTTTTAATTAATGAATGGATTTGTTGCTTTCCTAGCTAAGCTAATTAACAACTATGTATATATGTAGTTGAGAGATTTTTGGACTCCTCCTGATGATTTTTTTTTTCCACTCAATTTGAGCAGTGCACATGTGCTGAGGCAGCTAGCTAACAAATATATCACTTCAATTTATAATGGAAGGAAAGGCAGCTGCCACTAGCAGTATATGATTATTAATTACAATCATGAGAAGATATCTAAATTCTAATAATAATTTGGTTTGGTGGCTACATTCATATTAGAGTACTTTTAGTTGTGGCTGTGGAGATTCGTTGAAAAGACAAGTTAAAGAATGTGCCCTACGGTTGTAAAACTACGGCCAAGCATCAGAATTATTGTCCTTTCTTTTCTATTTGACCCTTCCAGTACACATGCACATTCATTCTCTTTAATTTCATCGTTTCATTTGGTGGTATACTACCCAACTCGGTTATCTTCTTCTTCTTCTTCTTTTTCCCGTCCTAGAATAGAACAACCTTGCCTACTCTCACTATAATATATTGTTATATGCATACAAGCTGTTAAATTAATTAATTAATTAAATTATAATTTTAATTATCTATAATGTATGTAAGTTACACTCGAATATGTTTTCGAGCCTAAATATAGACAACTTTTTTTCCTACTCTGTTAATTACTTTCATTGGTTTAAAAAAGAAAATGCCTATCATCAAAAACTAGAGCAGTTTAGAGTTATAATTCAAGTGATTTTGTTTTGAAATTAAAGTGATATCCAACAAACAATTAGAGTGCAATTAATTAAAAAAATTTATACCAAAATTAAAATGGATATATAAGATTTTTTTTTTTTTTTTGCAAATTCTAATTAAACTTAAATGATGAATCATTAATACTCAACATGCAAATTGATCATTCCATTAGTTTATCCAAGATAGCTCTAGCTAGAGTTGGAATTGTTCCTTTATATATATATATATATATATTCCTTTTCAACTTCATCTATTTTATTTTTGATTTAAAATAAATTAACCCCTTATTTAGTTAGATTCCACTAAAAAATTCATTGAAGCACCTCTGTTTTTGCATTCTTTAAATTAATTTCCGCGTGTATATGTATATATACACTTTACAACTACGTACATGTTGAATATATATAGACTAGTATAGGTAGTATAAAGTTGCACCGCGTACCTTCATACTACTTGAATTTAGACATCTCTGTTGGGAAACGAAAAGCAGGTGGCAGAGAAACAGCAAGTATAATTAGCTTAGCAAGTAAGAATAAAGATAGAAAAAGGCAAAGAAAAATAATCATAAAACAAAACAAAAGCAGTCTTTTTGGTTTTGGGTGCCAACTCTGAGTCTTCCTCGCTTTTCTCCTTAATTATTTGGACGGCAGATTAATTGTCTGAATTAAATTTTAAATCAATCGTTTCAAAACATCGGTATTAATTTATAAAATACTTTATTATTTTTTTTATTTATTTGAATATCTGATTAAATATTAAATATAATTATTTATGACATATAAAATTTAGCTGTTAAATGTATAAATTATTAAATATTTTTATTTATATATTAACAAAAACTTTTATTATTCTTATTCTTATTATTATTTTTTATTACTGCATTATTATTATTATTTTGGAGTGTTGATTTTAAATTAAAAGGATAACACATTGTCAGTCCTAAAAAATATACAATTTTCTAACTAAGTCTTATAAAGAAAAAAAATTTACAATCAAATTCTAAAACTATTTAAAAACATCATATAAATATTCCGTCAATCTAATGAAAAATGATGACGTGTCTATCATCTTGGACTTCTTTCTAATATATCAATAGTAATGTCATTTGAACATTATCAGAGTGATAGTCCACAATGAAAGTAGATAAAAGTTATGTCCAATAATCAGCCTGCACGAGGTATGTGTCTTTTATAGTTGGCTCAGTTGCAATCTTCGGGTTCAAGCGGGCAATACTTGATCTGTTGCTTTTAAGTTGCGAGATCCTCAATACGTGTTCATGGATTCATTTCACCAACTAAAGGAGTATGTTATAAAATATGTATACCCAGGCTTCTTGGCCTGGGTGGGAAAACTTTCCTCTTAACAAGTCTCCCGTGGAGGTTCGAACCCCACGGGCATCCCCCTTCTCCTTTGGTAAAAAAAAAGAAAGATAGGCATGAGTTTCAACATGTCAACTGCAATTAATGTTAATGATCTCCCCTCCCTTATATTTTACTTATCAAGAATGTACTCCATTCCCACTGATCAGATGCAACCTAATCAGAGGATGCATCATACAGAAGGTCCTTATAACGTGCCAGAGCTTTTGTTTATTTCTATCGTGGACAATTATTGTGGCAATATTCACATGATATGGCTATTAATGTGTTAGGAAGAAATTTAAGATGAATGACATCATTTTATGTTAGATTTGACAAATAAAACTGACGTAATGCTTTCTATTGAGTTTTGGAACTTAAGGAAAAATCATTAATAGGCCCTCGAACTTTCGTGGTTTTTTCCATTGAGTTTCTATTATTTTATTGGGTTTTAAAAGGTTCTGAAACTTTTATTTGATATCACATTAAGTTCTTTCTTAACAAAAAAAAATGAAAAAAAACGAAAAGTAGAATTAATATTTAAGAATTCAATGTTGTATCAAATAAATGTTTAAGGGTTTAATATTGTATTAAATAAATATTTAAGAATTTTATGAGTATCAAATAAATATTTAAGGGTCTTTTAAAACATAATAAATATATAAAAATTCAATAAAAAAATCATAAAAATTCGAAGGTCACATAATTAATTTTTCTGGAACTTAATTGTAAAATTTTTTCTTTTAAAATTTAATCGTCAAAATATATATTCTTTTAAAAGTGAGGGTGTCATTGTCACTAATTTAAAAGGAAGTGAAACCCCTCTACTTTTTTTCACTCCTAGCAGTGCATTCAAGCTGTCTATCTTCTAGGCATCTAATCGGAGCCAGAATTTTAGCATGTACTTTAATTTATTTGTCCTATATAACTATTTTTTTTGACAGAGAGGAAAGGGGATCAAAATACTCAATCTTTAAATGGAGCTGATTTCATAGCTGGACTTTTAAATAATATTAATATTATTATTCAGATATCATATATATATATATATATATATATTTTTTTTTCTCTCTTTTTTATTTGATTACTCAGTGTTGTATGGTTTCTTGTTGTAATCAAGTCCATACATTATTTCATCTTTTGCAATTTTTATCAGAATATTTAAAGATATTTTCAAAGAAAAGAGAGATATGGTTAGATTCATAGCCAAAATTCATCGGCAACCACCAAACCAAGTCATCATCACCATAATTATTATTATATTCACTATTATTGCTGCTATACCCTTATTATGGCCATTCAAAAGGTAATAAAAAGATTTAATTTGGCCGAATACCACCACTACGCCTGTAGGCTGTATGACACTACTACCAGCTGCTATCACCTTACAATTTTTGAGAGATTAACATAAAGTATTTGTAAAATAAAATTATTAATATGGAATTCTCAATCCCAAATTCTCTTACTCTTCTATTCTTCCTAAAATCACTTTAAAAATTTTAAAGATAAAAGTTGATGATATAAAAAATGTTATGTTCAAATGTTGTTGAAATCAAATATAAATAATTGGAATAGAATAATAACTAAATAAATTAAAAATAAAATATATCACACTAATTTTATTTTTTTAATTTTTGTTGCCATAATTTTTTTTAGTTATAATAAGATTTATTTTTCAAATTACTAGATCACGATTGAAGTATGTAGAATAGTGTTTCAGTTAAAAAAAATAATACTAAGTAATTATTGTAATTTTTTAATGGTTTGAAAAAAATATTTTAAGTGATTTAAGGTAAAAAAATACGTAATAAATAAATACTTTTAAAATTTGAGTAGTATTAAAATATGTATAATAATTTTTTAATAAAAAAATAATATTAAATAATTATGGTAAATATTTTATTTTTAATAAAAAATTAAAATTTTTAATAGTTTGACACATTAACTTTTAAAGTGAATAAAATATTGAAAAAACTACAGATAAGTACCTTGTGGTTTAAGCCCTAATCACTTTCTGATCTGCGGTTTGAACCCTAACAAATTGGTACCCTGAGCTTCATTCCGTTAGCAAAAAATCAAAAATCTGCTAACACCATTAATAAAACTGACGTGGCAAAGGGTAAATGTGTCTCTTCACTTAGAGTTGTGTCCCACATGTCAAAAAAAAAAAAAAAAAAGGGGAAAGCAATAATTTTTTAGACTCCAAAAGACAAAACAACTTTTGACCAAAAAAAAAAACATAACAACTTTTCACCTCCTTTTTTACTCATTTCTCACACACACACTCTTTTTTTACCCAGAACAAAGTCCCAGCAATTCATCTTCCTCGCCATCTCCACCACCTTCACCTTCACCATCACTCTATTTGGCCACGACTTCGCAGGTTGAAGCTTCCAAGATTAAGTCCAAATCTCAAGACCCAACAGAGAAAAGGTCCCTAAAACGAGGCAGAGATGGCAGCAAACATCCAGTTTACAGAGGCATAAGAATGAGAAGCTGGGGCAAATGGGCAAAAAAAGTCATGTATGCTAAAGCTGCTTCAATGATTGAGTTTGAAATGGTGAAGGAGAAGCTGGTCTTTATGTGGGGATATCTTCCCGTTGTTTTTGTTTTTTCTTTTTCTGATTTTGAGACCATTGATTTGTGTAATGTGAGTTTGGGTATTATTAATTTTTGTTTCTTTCTTTCTTTATGTGGGGAAAACATGGTTTCTTTCTTCTTGTTGCTGGTATTATTAATTTTGGTGGTGGTGGTATTATTAAAGCAGTGATGGTGGTGAGTTTAGGTTAGTGATGGTGGAGGATTGGGTTGTGGTTGGTGGTTTCAGTTGGTTGTGATGGTTTTCGGCGGTGGTGATGGTTTCGGGAGGGATAACATGGATTGGTGAGAGAACGCACTTGCTAAAGTGGAAGCAAGAACAATTAGAGGCGACAGACAGTGCTCTAACCAGAACTTATCTCCATCTGGAAGGATATCATGCAGAGGTATCACCCTTTATGAAGAAGATAGAATCATGGTGTTACTTGAAAGAGGATGCATTTCAACTCCAAGCTTTATCAGAAGCTAAAATCTTGCATCATGGTGTTACAAAATTGGGTGTTGAGTTTCATATGTTTGCTGTTTGCTGGTGTATAAGCAAGCGTATAGGGCGATTGTTGTATAAGCAATCAAGATCATATGTATAGCACCAACTACATGTCCTCATTGTTGTATAAGCAAGTGTTAATAAAATTAAAGATTACAATTTCATTGCTTACAAAACTCAAGAAATTCTCTTTTTAAATTCTATTTTACAACGTTCATGCTACTTATGATAGAATTTTTTAAATTGCCTTAACTATGGCCGTGTTTTGATAATTTCAAATGCTTGCACATGTTGGAAGCGACATCAATTCTTTTTAGACAACAATCTACAAGAATTAAAATATGTAGTTGAAAAAAGAAGGAACAAAGATAATAGAATAAGCCTACAATTGTCTTATTTACCATTTATTTAAGAAATGTAATATGCATAGTAGAATAAGATACCATATAGCGGCAGTAAGATAGTGTACAGGGTGAGTGCTACAATCTTTGCTTCGAATTCACTTCTTTATCATAACATATAGCACTACTCGGTGGCTGCAATAATGGTTTCTGGTGCCTTGTTTTGAGTGCTAGATGATGAACTAAGGATGTGTTAAGAGTAAATTCCAGTTGGAAGATAACATTGTATTCCCTCTGCTTCTTCATTGCAATCAGGTGCTGGGTAAAAGGCATGAATATGTAATTTAAACTTCATGAGTGATGTCTAAATGCAAAAAGAAAAAAAATTAGCAACCATAATACAGAGGCAATTATGTAGTGCCACCAATTCACATATCATAATGCAATTTTTTTTTTGGGAAATTTCATAATACAATTTGATGCCATGACGATTCTTCCCTTTACAATAAACTCAGCAAAAAAAGACAGCAAAAATATGAATAAACTCAGCAACAGAAAAGTGGGTATCGCAAATAGCATCACCAACTGATTCATCATCTTCAAAGCTACAAAGCAAATGGTACTCCCAACATCTTCAATCTCATTGATTCAAACACTCTACCTAGGCTATTGAATCATCCTACCTGCACCTGCATTTTGAGATGAGCAGCTTGATTCAGCTAACAAAGGATTAGACACACCATTCAATACCGACTGCCGAGTAGCGATAAAGCCTCCATTTGAGTCCCTCACCACACATCCCGTCCTTGCTTTCTTAGCTTCAGAATCAATGGCTACATCAATGTTGCAATTGAACAAACAAGTGGTAATTACCGACATTCAAGACGAACAGGGGCATCAAGTAGCCGCATCAATTGGAGCAAATAAGTGTCGCTATGTGCACACAGTCCACCAGGACATGAACAATAGATTCACCACCATCGGAAGGAATGAAAAAGGTGGCGGAGAAAAGGAGCATTGCTAAGTCGGAGAGTGATTAGGGATTTGTTTGATCCTTTGTTAGCTGAATCAAGCTGACGAAGTGTGGAATGAAAAGAGGTGAAAAGTGAGGAGCAGATGGAAGAACAGTAGAAGAGAGTGGGAGAGCGAGGAAATTAGGTTTGTCCTTGTCTACCACGTTGGAAAAATTTATGTGATGAGATGAAATTGCTCTTTGCCACGTCAGCTTTATTAACAGTGTTAGCAGATTTTTGATTTTTACTAACGGAATGAACCACAGGGTATTGTCACGGGCCAGCAAAAGTTTCACAAAAAGGGACCGTGCGACGCTTGTCTAGAACACCTTCTAACAAGCCAGCCTCAGGGACAGATTAGTAATTCTGTAAAAGCACAAGGAAAAATAGATCAGTACCCGAGTCAAGACCTGCAAAGCTGACATAGTAGCCCAATGGGCAAGATCAAGGCAACAAGCACAAGCGCAATCGACAAGGCACACGAAATGAATATAATGGGGCTACTTCTGTTATTCATTATAGCAAGCAATACATCGATTCAGACACTGTGCTCCCAAGGTGTAGGCAGGGGGGAACCTACCCAATGAGAGTGCACACACCCAGCACCTATAGTGACTAGATCTCCGGCCCTGAGCCCTTGATGACTAGTCACTCCC
>CATIWK010079616.1:0-11296 GCA_949634005.1 Mallotus japonicus
AAAAAGCTTGTGAGTATAGAGCTTTCCGGAGCAACCTGAACTCTACACCCCGCATCTCCTCTAGCTTCACTCGATACCTGTCCTCCTAAGCTTGCAACTTCAGAATCCTCATATTCCTTAGACACTCAAAAATTTTCCTCATCCTGTCATCCTTTGCAGCCATTAACTTGTCTTGATACTCTTCTTGTACCTTAGCCAGGAGCATAGTAACAATAATGGAGATAATGGTGGCAATTAAAGTTGCAACAGAAGCAATTCCAACATTCTTAAACAAAATTGCAAGAGCAAGAATTATTTGCTGGGGAAGCATCCATATATCATGGAGATACCAAGAGTAGTCCCCTACCCTCTGGACATCAATTGCCATGTAATTAATAATTTCTCCGCTAGTGTGACTTTGCTTGGCCAATCTTGACCAATCATCATCGTCTTTAACGACTTTACATTTCCATTACGCTGAGCTGAATTTCGAGGCTGACTCGAATTCTGAGAAGAACCCATTAAAGATGAGGCCATTTTATGAAGACCCAACGCTTCCATTCTTGCTTTTGTTTTCTGCAATTTTCAAAAGTCTCTATTTTTCATAATTTGATATCCCCTGCTTCCTCAAATTCCTCGCTTCTTCTACTTCTTCTTCGCTTAATTTTTATCTGCTTTCCTCGAATTCTGAATCTGAACCTGAACTCGAACCTGATGGCTCCTCTTCTACCATTCGAATTCTACTACTATTAGCACGCTAAAGTATTGAAAATCAACAATTCTCTGGTGATTGTTTTACAGGCTATGGTGATTGAGAGATGACATCGACGGTTCTCTAAAATTTTAATTTGGTTTTGTCAACAACATCAGAAGAATAGGTTATCATTTCAAACGAATGGGTTTTCATTTAAGTGATTTGTGAGAGATGATAGAATTAGGGTTACAAATTTGGGGATTTCACTATTTTTACAACTTTTACTTTTGTTTGTTTGTTTGTTTTTTTTTTTCTATTAGATGTGGTAACCATTGTAAAACATGCGCTACTTTTTTTGCTTATTGGATAGCAAGGGTTTATAAGTTTTGATTTTGGTGAGTTGAGGTGTTTAAATGGCAAAAATATAAGTATAAGTGTCTAAATGGCAAAAATTACCACGTTTAGGGGGCGTGGTATGTATTGTACCTTTTTTATATATATTTTAGATTAATCATTTAAAATGTATACATTTCAAACAAATATTTTCAGATAATAAAAGTCCGTTTTATTTTGTTTTGTTTTTTCTTTTTTTTTGAGTGGGGGATTGGGGTAGGTGGGTCTCGAACCGAGATCCACCGAGTGTCCCTCAGCGTCCTAGCCAGGGGACATGAAAGTCCGCTTTTTGTATTGGTATAATTATTGATATGCCTCTTGGCACATAATAGATTGGACTTTTTTTCAAAAAAACAGAAACTTTTAATACATGAATAGTGAAAACCTTTTAACAGCCTAAATGGTAAGATTAATGTAGAATTAAAATGTTGAATGTGACCCTCAAGCCAAATCATATTCCCCATACTTCTAGACAATAAAGTTCTCTGCAACCATCATCATTTTTTCTGGAATAAGAGAGGCAAAGCCTGAAGCAAAATCACACGAAAGATTTTTTAGGATATTTAGTCACAGTAAAAGCTGTAGGAGAAGATTCTTTATGAGTTATTAGAGATATTACAAGATACGATCGGAGATATTAATGATTATTGTTTTCGTTTTTTCAACAAATAAACTATAATTAGTATGTTAATAGCGTTGAAAAAGGTGTTTGCTGGCCTAATAGCTAAAGAAAATTCTCCATTTTCTCTTTGAGAATTAAAATGGAAAAAGATTTTACATTATTTTTTTTTAAGGAAAAAAGTTTTTACATTATTAAGAATGAGAAAGAGTGATGTTTTATACAGAGTTCAAGTGGTGATCTCAAGCTAGCTAAGAACTTGCTACAACTTGGTTAGATTCTCTTTACCTTATGCAAATTATTGTGTTAAATTGAGCTTTATTTTATAGTATATATATATTTTTTGAACGAATTTTATTGTATATTTTACTAATGAAATTTTATCTTTGACCCAAAAAGTGAGGTAAATGCAAGTTAAATTAGCTGAGGAGTTTGCGCAGCATTGTTAGCTTCACCAATAAACCATAAACAATTTCATCTATTAAATCCCATGGGGCATATTTTCAAGATTGAATAGTTAAATGATGAATTATTTTATTAATAATAAGATTATATAATTTAAATATTAATGAACTGTATAATAGGAAATAATTTTTTCTTTTAAATTAAATAAAAATAAATTTTATAAATTGATGATGACATAATTTAAACTATACACTTTAAAATGTCGTTAGAAATAAGTGATCATTAAATCTACTTTTTCACTAACCATAAATTTTCTTTTAAAGCATATTGTAGATTCAATTTATAATATTGCAAAAGATGAAATTTTTTTTATATATTAAAAGAAAAGAAGTGATTGATTCTCCAAATTAAATAAGGGAAGAAAAACCATGGAAGCTATTAATATTGTTTTGGAGAAGTTGGATAACCACACTAATTTCGGAATTGTATTTCTGCAACCTAACCTTATTTCAATCTTGTATGATTCTGTGCATAGCAATGCCAAATAATTTATGAGATTTTTTTTAGATGTTTAACTATATCTAGTTGTTACTTTTGTCCATTCCATTTGGATTTAGCATCATATTCTATATTTGAGCCACAAAATTAAATTTAATTGGACTATTCAATAACATTATATTCTTTACTAATTTATAGAAAATTCAAAAAGTTGTTTGATTGAATATTTAAATAAATTATATTTAAATGAAAACGTGTATAACACTTTATTTTTTAAATTTTTTTTGAGAATAGTGAATAACACTGTTGAGCACATGATAATGTATGCAATAGTCATGACAAGTATGCTAATGGAATTAAATTCAGTAATGCACCTACAAAATTTTTTACTTTTTTTTCTTAAATCTCTCACTTCTGAAAGAAAACATGTGAAGATTATGTTTTTTTTTTCTGCTGCAATTGCTAATATAAATAGGACATAAGAGTTACATACCTTGCACTCCTTAGCTTCCGAGCTTTCAGAGTAGTAAGAATTCAGTTGACTGGTTATTGTTCAAGAATGAGGAAGGTTTTGGCCATGAGGCTTCTTCTTTTATTTCATTCCCTGTTGGTAGCTTCCATTTCAGCTTCAACAGAACCCACTGTCATTGTCATTGGCGCTGGAATGTCAGGTGATTTTACTATATAGCCTTGTAAAGAATAAATACAAGATAATGCTGCATACTTACATGTATGGTTTTTATTTTTGATCTAACATGTATAGGCACGTACATGATGGTGTTACTTCATATGGAGATATGTATCTATATTTTGAGTGTTTATGTTTTAATGTTAGTGTCATTTTGGATGTATATTTTTTCAGGAATTGCAGCAGCAAAAACACTGAGTGATGCTGGGATCAAGGATATATTGGTACTAGAAGCAACGCCTAGGATTGGTGGGCGTCTCAGGAAAACACTATTTAGTGGGCATACAGTTGAGATGGGTGGCAACTGGCTGTTTACCGGGGGACCTGTATTCAATCCTTTGATGGATATGGCTAAAAAGCTCAAGCTTAGAACTTTCTACAGTGACTATGAAAATATTACATCAAACACCTACAAACAAGAGTATGACTTGAAAGAACACTGCTTTTTGCCTTTGTGTTTAGCTCTTTTTTGGGTCTTTCTTTTTCTAACAGCAACCATTTACTTCATTTAACAGAGGTGGACTCTACCCAAAGAAGCAAGTGGATGAAGTAACTACAATTGAAACTGCTAGAGATGAGTTCTGCGAAAAGTTCTCGCGGAAATTATCTGCCAGAAAGGATGATATTGATGTCTCAATTCTAGCAGCGCAACGCCTGTACAACCAACGGTAGGCAAGAACTTAGAATATGTACTTATCATTTTGGACAGAACATGTAACAAAAGAGTTGAGTTTTGCTTGCAGGGTACCAACAACTCCACTTGAGATGGTGATAGACTTCTACCACAATGATTATGAAGATGCAGAGCCACCAAAAGTTACAAGTTTGAAGCACACATATCCTAGAAATGAGTTGGTAGACCATGGCGAAGATTCATATTTTGTCGCCGATCCTAGGGGATTTGAGCTTTTAGTTCAGTATCTTGCTAAGCAGTTTCTTTCTTCTCTGACCAATGATCCCAGGCTTAAGCTAAACAAGGTGATTCTTAATAATTATAACATCAAATACTTAACAAGATTACGTTTTTTGTATGATTCATTAGTGGGCTTGGACTCGTAACTTCATATTACCTTCGATATATATAGTGTTATAGTTTTCTCTAATCCTGAATTTTAGGTAGTTAGAGACATAACCTACTCAAAGAGTGGAGTTAGTGTAAAGACTGAAGATGGTTCCACCTACAAATCCAAGTATGTTATTGTCTCTGTCAGCCTTGGTGTTCTCCAGAGTGAGCTTATTGAGTTCCACCCCGAATTACCTGTAAGCTCATTTCTTATTGAATTAGTTTCTTTTCTCGTTCTTTCTGCCAGGCCTAATGATGTTATTTTCTTCTGAATCTTGGGAATTATCAGCTATGGAAAAAAATTGCCATATCTGATTTTAGCATGACCATATATACCAAGATCTTCTTGAAGTTCCCTTACGCCTTCTGGCCCACTGGACCTGGCACTCAGTTCTTCATCTACACCCATGAAAGGCGTGGATACTATCCAATTTGGCAGGTACATATGTAGATATATATACATTTCCAAAAAGATCAGAAATTGACCAGATCGCAAATGTATCATGTCTTGCTTCAAATTATACGGCAACTACATTATGATTTTTGTTAATTTTACAGCATTTGGAGAATGAGTATCCAGGATCCAACGTTCTGTTCCCAACCGTAACAGCTGATGAATCAAGGAGGATAGAGCAACTATCAGATGCAGAAGTTGAAGCTGAGGTGATGGAGATACTAAGGAAATTGTTTGGGGATCACATTCCAAAGCCAGAAGCTATACTAGTGCCCAGATGGGGCAAGGACAAGTTCTACAGAGGCAGCTACTCCAATTGGCCTGACAGTTACAATCAGGCACGCAAAGATCAATTAGTGGTGAGCACGATTCTGGTGCACTGAGGACCCTCATTTCTTTTGATTTCTTCTCTTTACCAATTTCATATATGAAAAATATTTTCTACATTTTCAGAATCCGGTAGGTCCAGTATACTTTACAGGGGAGCACACCAGCAATAAATATATAGGATACGCCACCGGTGCCTATTTTGCAGGTTGTTTATCCTTCTAGCACTTGTTCATACGTATAAATTCAATTATTTTGTGCTAATTAATAAATTGATATTGCAGGTATTGATACCGCAAATGATTTAATAGGGTGCATTAAGAATAACACTTGTAGAGGCTATCGCAACACAAATGAGTAAAAAAAAGAGATCAGCAGAAGTTAGAAAGCAATGTAGCCATGAGTTTGACTACTTCTTAAGTACTACTTTTATTGAAATTGTTCCTTACTCCATCTCTTGTCTGCCTCAAGTGTTTAGGAATTTTTTATGGCAAAAAGATGTCATTAGTATTTAATTTTTGATTCTTGTCTAGCCCAAGTTAATTTCAAATGACTTGTAAGGATCAAAATTCTGCGTGCATTTTTTATTTTTGATTTTTGATTCTTAATTTAAGTTGATTTTTAATTCTTGTCTACCTCAACACACTTGAAACAAAATGTTGACAGGCAAGGCAATTGCATTAAGAGCAACATCCATTAACAAACATCCTAAAATTTAAAGTTTTCCTGGAGGCACAGTGTGTTGATATAATATAAGATTACCCTTCAAGCAACATATGAAAATTCGGATGCCAATGCCTGCTTTATACACAAATAATCAATTATTAATTATAAATAATTTATAAATTCATTTCAGCCAAAAAAAATTAGACACCACAATTACAACCAAGAACTAAAATATGAACAATCCAATAATATCTCAAAAATTAATCAAGAGATACATTTCTGCGGCTAAATACGCTATAGTTTAATTATATAACGTTTATTTGACATAAATGGGAGGTAGTTGCATGTTGGTGCCCATTTTTTGACTGTTACTGCATTGCGATAAGCGATAGAAAAACATTTGATTAATAAGCACTTAGGGTCTGGAAGATACTGGAATTAAGCCACCAATAGGAGGATTGGAGGCTCCGGTGGGAGGTGGGAGACCTCTGGCTAGAATATGAAAATGCCATGGCAGTTTCCTAGATGCCTTTCCAGACGTCCGGAGCCGCCTTTTCGTAAGTTCTAGAGGTGGTGGTGGTGAAGGTCTACTCGGCCCGGATGGAGGAATGGGAACACCCTTAGGCAACATGCCGAAAATCAAATGTGATGATGATGATGGTACCGGAGGTGGTGGAGGATCTGAAGTACGCCTACTTGGTCCAGATGGAGGTATAGGGACATCCTTCGGCAGCATTCCAAAATTCAAGTGCTTTACTGAAGGAGGAGGTGGTGGAGGATCTGAAGTACGCCTACTTGGTCCAGATGGGGGTATAGGGACACCCTTCTGCAGCATTCCAAAATTCAAGTGTCTTACTGAAGGAGGTGGTGGAGGATCTAAAGGACGCCTACTTGGCCCAGATGGGGGTATAGGGACACCCTTCGGCAGCATTCCAAAATTCAAGTGGTTTACTGAAGGTGGTGGTGGTGGTGAAGGGAAGATACGTCTGCTACGTAACATACCAAAATTTACGTGTTTGTTTTCATGGTTCACCCCATCACCATGCACAGTTGTTGGGCAATAAGCTGCAAAACAAAGGAAAAATACGAGCACAGATGTGATCCATAGTGGGTTTCTTCTAATTCTACCCTCTGCCATTGTTCATAGTTGATTTTGAGACGATTTATGGAACCCTTTAAATAACAAATGGACTACCCTTAATCTGCACAATGGACTCCCACAAATATCATTCAAATCTTGATGTGCGTATCCCTATGGATTTGGGGATATCTGATCCATTAATTCATTCAATCTAAAAATGGAAACTATATTCATATTTATTGCTTTATATAGAATCTCATGCTTGATTGTACCCATATGATTGTCATCACTAGATTAGGGCCCTAAATAAAAGGTTAGCATTGACAATATTTGATGATTGTGGCTAAAATCGGGAGGGATTTTACCTAATTGACTTTGTTTGGCTATATGTAACAGTTAAGGCAGGAAACAGCCTTCTTTTCACATCTATTCTTGCTATTTCTTGCTATTTTCGTAGCTACTACGGTTATATAGTTTTGGATTTTAATTTTCCGTAGAAGTATAATTTATTTGGAAAAATAACAAAAAAGTTATAAGTTATATATATATATATATATACATATCATCTGAATTTCAACAAGAAAAAAATTAAATAGAGCACCCCACTTCTTATATCTAGTGATCTGAATTTCCTCAATAATATTGTTATAAAATTTTTGCACTAATTTTTCCATAATAGATGGTAAATATATATTTTTATGAAGTTAGAATAATTAATGTATATGTTCTTTTCACATGATATATACAAATTTTCTATCTTTTTTTTCATTTTGGGCGAAATACGATTGAGTGGGGCTCATTCAAACTCTTCGGATACTTCTATTGCAACAAAAGATTCCATTTTCATGTGACCTGTATCAAGAATTATGATTTTACGTATGAGATTATTCAGGGATACAATACTAAGATTACGCATTGAATTTTTGGGAGTAGATCCATAATAAAAAAAGTGTTTGTGATTGTTCCAGAAGAAATGAAACAAAAAATAGGGCAGAGCTAGGACAATTATTATATGAGGTCTATTACACCACACACACACGAGGGAAACATGCAAATAAAATTATAAAAAATTATTTACTCATTATCATATAAAAATTGAATAATTTAGTGCTAATAAAAATTAAATTAAATTAATTAAAAAGTAATTCTAATTTAATTAAAAGTATGTTCCTATTTTAATTAGGTTAACTTCTATTTTATATCTAACAAAAACTAAATTAATTAAAATATGAATATTAATTTTGTTAAAATGTGCATTTTTTTCTATTTTAATTAGATCTACTTATATTTTATCTAATATAAATCAAATTAAACAACATAATTTTATAAGTCTTACTAAATTAAAATTAATAAGTAAATAACTAAAATCAAAATTAATAAATTTTTATGAAAATATTAACGTAAAAAATGTTCAATATTGTTGTGTTTAAATAGAAAATTCATAAAGAATATAATAAATTACTATATTATAACTCTATCAAGTTTGTAAAATTAAATTATTATTTAGATAAAAATATTGAAAAAGTTAATTGTTTAAATAGAAATTTTTTAATAAATCACTATGTTATAGTGTAACACTATCAAGATTGAAAAATTAGATTGACATATAAATAAAAGAGTACTCTTATTATTTTTTAAAACCTATTAAATTAAATTTTATTGAATAAATAATTAAAATTAAATTAATTAAAATTTTTTATTTATCTTGTATCTGTGATCAAATTTTAACAAATAGATTTTATAATTTGTTTAAGAGTAGTAATTCTGTAAGAAAAGTAGTATAATTATCGTTTTTAGATATTTTTATCAAATTTAATAAAAAAATTACAATTAAATTAATTAGTCTTTATCATTTATTTATTAGTCAAAATTAAAAAATCACATTAAATTACTTTTTGAGTGAATAAAAATATTAATATTAAAAATTTTGAAGAAATAAAGCACCATTCTTTAAATAAAAAATTTACAAAAGTTGTAATAAATTATAAGTTTAATGAGATTGTAATATTTAAATTGTTATATAATGAAAATATAACTTTTATTATTTTTAAATTTTTTATTGAAAATAACTAATGATTTTTATTATCTTATGATATTTTTTATATAAAATTAGTTATAGAGTTGAGAAAAATATTAATTAAAAAATATTGAAAAAGTATCATATAATTATTTAAACAAAAAAATTATCAAAATTGCAATGAATATAATTATGTTAAGTTAATATCAAATTGTTATATAAATAAATAACATTTTTATTATTTTTAATAATAATAATAATAGTAATAATAATAATAATATAAGAGTACACGTTTTATAGTTTATTTATTATTATAAGTCTAAAAAATTTTTTATTCATGTACAAATATATATATATATACACACACATTGGACAGTGCCTTGGTGCAATGGCTACTGTCCAAGTCCTTGATGTTATATTTTGGGAAAATTTATTGATATTCTTATACCTTTTTGTACCATAATTCATATGAAAATAGTTTTAGGAAAATTTTATAGAATGCAAATATCTTTTTCTGATATTTCTTTTTTTTTGACCTAATACAAATCAATATAATGATATTTTCCTAAAATTATATTAAAATTTTAAAATATAAAAATCAATTTTAGAAACAATATATTAAAGGGTATGGTTGTCAATATATTTAGCATTAATTGATTTAGGCTAAACTTTTTTTTTTTTGATTTAGGCTAAACTTACATGGCACAATTTGTGCCAAATTGATTTTCCCATTAAATATAGTTAAACACAAAGTCCAAATATTCATGAATAAAATATAAAGAAGAAAAGTATGCGTAATTTTTTTTTGAATAAAGTTAGAGGCAATTTTCAGAGGCACATCCGAGTATATCAGTTAGGCTGGTACCCTCATAGCACCTATCATCACGAAGAATCCTCTAAGAAATTATTATTAAAAAAAAAATACAAGAGGGAAAACAAAAGTTAAGAGAATTGAAAATTCTCCCTCCCTTAGCCATCCAAATTAACCAAGAAAATACAAAAATTAGGAATATTAAACCACCACATAGGACCACCAAAGGAAGAAGCTGCTCTAGCTAACCTATCAGCCACACTGTTACCTTTTCTAAAAATATGAGAAACAACCAATTGCATTCTATCAACTTGAGAGAGGCAATGAACCCAATCAGCAAGAATCATCCAAGGGACATCTTGACTTTTAGAACAAAACAAATGCACAACATAAAGAGATTCCATTTCTAACCAAAGATTAAACTAGCCATAAGAAATTGCTCTATCAATAGCGAAAATGGCAACCTTAAGTTTAGCTATGTAAGCAAAAGACTGACCAAGGGGAAGGACAAAATGGCCCTTGACAAAGGCTCTATGAGAATGAAAAACGCCACCTGCACCAGCAATGCCAAGAGAACCAAGAGTGGAGACATCTATATTGACCTTCAACCAGTTGAGAGGAGGAGGACTCCAAATCACAGAAATAATAGAAGGAGCTTTGCGAGTTCTCATAATGATATTAAACCAGCGCAAAAGAAGGAGCTCATGCTGTGAATTAACAGAAGTGCCAATTTGGAAAATATCACATTCCTTCACAGCTTTAAAAATAAAATGCAAGGAACTAAAAATTCTAATCTTCTCATTACCGAAAGTGAGCTGATTTCTGGCATACCATATTGCCCAAAGACCAACAATGAACGCTAATAAAAGAAGAGGACGAACTTGCGAACTAAAAGGCAAATTAATTATCTTGTCGAAAAGCTCAACAATAGACATAGCCGAAGGATAAACAATGCCAAACGCATCACCAATGGCAGCCCATAAACAGCGAGCATAAGGGCAAAAAAGAAAGAGATGAGTCACAGACTCATAGTGTCACGACCCAAACTGGGGAGTCATGACTGGCGCTAGGGAACAGAAATTTATATAAAACCGGAACCCGTAGCAAGCCTTAAAATAAAAATATCACACAGACATAACACAAAAATACATCTGAATTAAAACTTTAATTAATATAAAGGAAATCTTATGCCATAACATAATAAAAGATTCAGTACAGAAACTCAGTCTGATACGATAACAGATACTACAACCAAAAGTAATACTACTGCAGCATCTATCGAAATACAATAAATATAATAGTTTAGTATTTACACATATCGGCCGGGGAGGAAAGAGTCCGACGAAGTGTACTAATACGTAGGTCTGAACTAGAGGATCCTGTAAAAAAAATAATTGAGGTGGGTCAGACCTCACTGAGTGAATTATTATTATATATATATACGCATCCCTAATGACACAGACATTCAAACATCAATATAATCATAATTATATATTTATATTCATTTAATTCACACATGCAGTTCACACATATGCTCGAAATCACAATTTATGACAAACAAATAAATGCATAAAGTTTTGGATGGAGGATCGGAGCAGAAC